>JAOTQJ010156130.1:0-29703 GCA_025642045.1 Solanum sejunctum | reverse complement strand
GTATGATAGTGTAGAACCAGGGTCAATTAATGCATATACATTATGTGAAAATATGGACAATGTACCTATGACCACATTAGATGAAGATTCCAAATTTTGCCAACTCCCCAAAGCATAAGCGCGATTCTGGACTCCGCTAGAGCTAGCTACCCCTCTAACACCTCTACCATGACCCATAGGTGCTTGTTGACCCCTACGTAATAGAGGAACTGAAGATGATAATGCAACAGCTGATCCAGTAAGTTGCACTATATCACCCATATGTCTCCTCGAGCTATCTCTCATCATATCCCTTGGCACACCACACCAATAACAAGCATCTATTCCAACATGACATATAACCAAATGACTTCTTCCATACTATTTATAAGTCTACGTAGGGGTCATTTGCCGACCTACTGAATATCCTGTTAACTGTGTACCTTGTCCCTCACCTTATTGACCAAACTGATTACTTCTAGACCCTTAAAGTTGTGGTGGAGCACAGGCTGTAGAGTAGGAGGATGATGGCCTAGGTCGTCTAATAGAAAATCGAGGCCTAAGCTCACCTTGGGGTGGTATAAACTACCCTGTAGACCTGGGCCTCTTAGAGTATGCCCTTTCTAACTCTTGCGTCCTTTTCTTTTGCCTATGATCCTCCAATTTCTGTGTAAAAAACTTGCATTCTCGCTATATCCATGTCTTTGTTCAAGGAAGTAATGGTATAGTCTCTGACCAGATGCGTATCCAATCTATCCACATATCGATAAACTCTATCTGCCATAGTAGCAACTACATTATGAGCATACCTGGCCAGGGAATTAAATTAAAGGCTATAGTCCCTCATGCTCATATTCACTTGTTGGAGATTCAAGAACTAATCTACAAGGTCCTCTTGGATTTCTAATGGCAAGTAATGGTCAAGAAATGCCTCTTTGAAATCCTTCCAGATAGTTGGAGGTGTATCTATACCCTTAGATTGCTTCCAAGCTTCATACAACAATATAGTCACACCCTTCAACGTATATGTCACTAACTCGATAGCTTCTATATCACTCACATGTATAACATCTAAAGTGTGCTAAATTTGATCAATAAAGTCTTGGGGATCTTTATTAGGATCTGACCTAGTGAAGGATAGAGGGTCCAAAATAAGAAAATCATGTATCCTTGTGCCAGCTACCCTATTCGCACCACCTGCACCTATAATTGGACCTTTTTGTCTCTGACCTTGGCTAGCAACTACAAGAGTCAATAGTTGGATTGCATTTCTCAAATCCTGCATGGTAGCATCAATAGGTAATTCTGGGGGAATTTCACTACTTTTGGGTTCATGAAGAGCTGGAGAAGTTGGAGATGTCTGTGACAGAGACTCCTCTTGAACCTCATTTCATTCTCTCACCTGACTGGGTATACCAACCACCACTTCTACTCCCTTCCCCGTTACCTCTATTTTGGCTGGTTTTTGGAATATTTGCTGTACAAAACAATTTAGGAGTTAGACATAATGCACCTATTACATTTGGCTCTATGGCATGATCTAAAAAATGAAAAGAAAGTAACAACTCCTAAATGTCGCGTAGCCTCCTACTTATAAATGTGGTGCACAACATATTGATAAACAAGATTCTACATAGACACAGCTTTGTAGATTTCCTAGGATGACCTGCCCTGATACCACTTCTGTCACGCCCAAAATCCCATAAAGGCGGACTGGCACCCATTGCCAATAAGGCCCAGGAGAATCAACCTGTATCTATGTACTTTCTATACATATTATAAGGGATTACTACATTAAACATGCCTTTAAGAAAGTAAACAGTAATAACAAGTCAAAAGGAAATGCATATGGCTAGGTTGTTCGGGCCATGGTGTCTAGAGTACGAGAAATGATCACACTTTAATTCACATAGTCTACAAAGCCTCTAGATAAGGAAAAGTATCTGATAGGGGTCAGGACAGGCCCTACCTCGACTAACTATACAATATAAAAATATAAGCTCTAGACACACAAAGCTCCAAAGCAACCTAATGCTTGGTAACAACAACTAGATATCCTACACTCCTACTTGGGAGATCTACTAGCACTTCTACCTGCAGCATGAAATACAGGTCCCCCGTAAGGGACGTTAGTACAAGATAATATATTAAATATATAAGGCAGGAAATACTGTATATGAAGCAACAACTCAAATGAAACTATGCACTGGTGTAGAATAAGAGAACACCTCTAGTTATACTGTGGGATCATGTACTTTATATTCTTTTTGTTACTTTACCTTTACTGATAATCTATGCACAACATGTAATAAAAATAATAAGTTGATTAGTAGTAAATCTATATCGGGATTGGCCCTGGCTAGGCTTTTCTTTTAACCCCTTAGGCTACCCCCCGTGATAGGATCAACCCTAGCTAGGTGATTCTTCCACCCCCTGGGTTACCACCTATCAACAAACAATATACTTTACTTTATCTTTCAATTTACTTTGTGATGATTCTTTTGGTGGTCGTAATATTAGAGCTATAGGACTGTAGATACAACATATGACATGTAAATAGTCACAAAAGACAATACCACAATGAAAGGAATAGGTTACATAAATAATGAAATGCACAGGAGGTAGAACAATACATGAACTTTATTTAGTAGAACGAACTCGTGTATCTTGGTATCCAAGTATTTATGCAGGTTTGCAAGTGACCGTATATGGGAGCATATAAGCAAGTGAAAGAGTGGAGACATGGCTTTTTGTTACGTTGGAGTAGATAAGAGCCTCTATGTACCAAGGAAGGTCCTAAGTTTCATGCCAAGTGATACAAAATTGAGTAGCCTTACATACCTTGCTATACGACCTCGCTATTACCTCGAGATAACCTTTCTTTCCTCCAAATATTTATATACAACATAGTAGGTGATAAAACTAGCATTAGCAGCCAATAGATATATCTTGGCAGGCCAATCTCATAAAAAAACAACATATGGGCAGCAAGCGTATAATTATAAACCCGAGCGTGTTCTTTCTATCTTTTCGCCCCTAATCGTATTTATAATATACACTCTCATATACATATCATGTGCATCTTTATTTAGTGCCATAACAGTCTTAGAACATCCCAAAATGTACAACACATAATAATTCTACGCAATATACAATTAGGCGGCATAACGTTATACCCCTTCGCTATATTTTGACGTCGACAATCCCGAACATATTTCAACTTTACCCAAACTGTCCTCAACATATCTATACATTATATTAGCCTTAAAACAGGCTTATAACATACGAAAGCATTCATAAAGGATGTGAGGCAATAACCTTCTGTCTATCAACCCATAAGTTCGTACTAAGAGCACAAGTGAGATATCCTATAAGAACTCACTTTTGCGGATTTTAAAAGTGGTATAGCAGCCTTTATACATCATTAAAGAATAAATAATCATTAATAACAATAGCCTCCCTTCATAATCAATCCAACTAAAAGGAGAAAATCTTCCAAATAAACAAAAAAAATGTATAACAATCTCGGAACACATGTTGTCCAAAATTTTTTAGCATATACCTAACCAACATAGTCTCTTGTTTTTCATGAAGAAACCTTACTAAACATGCAACTATAATCACTTACTTTTATCTTCAAGGTTTAGGGCTTCTCCAAGAACCCTAAAAGTTTCTTGTGGCTGCTTGTAAAGTCAAGAAAGAGTTGAAAGAAAACTTGGAAGACAATTTGATTTTTTTTTGTTTAAGTTAGAATGGCTTATGAGAGCTGTTTTAAACTCTTTATAAAAGGGGAATTTGGTCGACCTACTAAGTAATTTCTAGCCTTACTTTTATAATTTGGTGATGCAGCTTCTTTCCTCTTTCACTTGGGCATTATTGGGTTCAAATTGGTTGGGCATTGGCTGCCCATTTTTTTCTTTTCTCCTTACTTAGTTTGGGCCCAATTAGTCAAGTGGATTGTGATATTCTTGGGACCTTTTATTATTCATATTGGTCTATAAATATTGTCCATTTATGATGGTAAAATACGAGCTAAAGTTATACTCTTAACACATACTTTATTCATAATTAAAATTGGACAAATTCGACATCGGGCCTCGTCTCCATTTAGCTAGCAAATTTAAGCTAAGCAAGTAGGTCACTCACCTACTAGCTTACTAAGTCCTACAAGCACCTCACTTCTCTCACTTCATTTAAAGTCGTGATCTCTTCCATTTAACTTAAAACTTATTTGTACTCGACCCTTTTCAGCGTTAGACATACATATCGCCCTCTAGTTCGAGATTCAAGCACTTTTAAAAGTTGGCGCTAATTTGAAAATCCATATCACATTTCATTTGAATAGAACTAGTGTTGTAAGATGTGGGGTGTTACATCAATAGTATATCCTAACAATAAATTACCTATGGACTTGCGAATAGATTTTGTTTTTTTTGGTCTTGTTCATAGAGAGATTTTACACTGATCATGTGTATTATATTTGTATAATGATTGTTTATGTGTAACATGATTTATATGAACTTATATTTTAATTATTATAAAGTGTTTCAATACATGTTGTAGAATTTATGAATATTTAATCTTGAATTTATGTGATTTAAGATAAGTGATTTTTAGATGATTGATTTTATTAAATTTATGACATTTTAGAATTTAGATGACGATTGGGAACTCAGTAAACTTTTGAATTTCAACCTAATATGAAATTAATATTGACATAGTTAATTATTTTAAAGAATTATTATGTATATGAATTTAAGCTAAAACAATGTGTATAGTTGTCTCATTTTATTTTGTGCTTGTTTAAATCAATATGGTAACTGTTGCAAAAGAACATTATTGCCAAGTTTAACAAAAGTGATAAGCTTAACAGTGATAACTGTAAAATCAAGTATGTCCTGAAAGAGAAAGAAACTTTGAAGCTCTAAATGTGTCTATGACACTTCCCGAAAATGGTTATACCATCCTACATGTGAATTTTTCTAAGAAGCCTAAGATTAGTTAACACAAAAATAGAAATATATCTGCTCTAGAGAAAAGTATTTTCATGGCTAAGCTTAAGTTCTATGATAGTAAGAACAAGAGATACTTTGCTTGTTGTTGTTCGAAACCTAAAAAGATATATTATCTTATGGACAATTTACATGGTGACGTAAATGTTTCGTGTTATGGTTTTTTTTAACCAAATCACTCCCTTTATAGAATGTAGATTCAAGAGTCATTGAACACATAACGACAAAAAAAGATTCCCTTGTAGATTATCGAGGAACTCTAGGAGGATTTAAATAGGTGTATGTGGAAAGTAATTCCAAAGAGAAGATCAATGAAATTGCTACTTGCAAACTTGAAATGCAAGATGGCCAAAATTTTCTCCGATATGATGTATTATTTGGTCCATTAATTCATCATAATCTAGTCTCTGTATGAATATTGATTAAAATGAGTTTTAATTTTTTTCTTTCATGCACATGGTTTAGATATGTATTTGGGTAAAACAAAATATTGAACTGGTTAATTTTATGATATTTTTTTGTACTGGATGTTTGTCAAAGTCCCAACAATGATAATAGTAGTTTTTTTCATTTTTACCTCTTCTAGTTATGAGAATGATGCAAATACATGGCATGCTAGGCTACACCATATTGGTCAACAAAGAATGAACTGCTTAGCCAAAGAAGGTTTACTTGGCACTATAGAAAGCTAGAAATGTCTACTTGGGAATCTTGCCTAGCCAAACAAACTACTATAAAACCGTTTGGAAAAGGCACGGAATTGATACTCCATTTCAATTAACTTATTCTGACATTTGTGGACCAATGTAAGGGCAAGACATGGTGTTATTTATTTCATCACTTTTATTGATGATTTTACTTGATTTAGTTATATATACTTGATTTCTCACAAATTTTAATCTTTGATTTACTTCAGTAAGTTTATGAACTTAGTTGAGAATCAATTGTATAGAAAAATAAAAACACTAAGAACTGATTGAGGAAAGAAGTATTGTCATATGAGTTCAAACGATTATGAGGTGAAAAAAGAATTCAACAGCAAATTAACTACTCCTTAAAAATGATATTATGGAATGACACAATAGAACATGGTTAGAAATGATTAGGTCAATGATGGGACAAGAAAAAAGGTCAATCAGCTATTGGGCTGACACTTTGCTCACTTCTACATTTGTACTTAATTGTGTCCCTTCAAAATAAATTATGACTACGTCAAATGAATTATGGAATAAATGAAAGCCCGACTAAAGCATTTTTAAAACCTTGGAATTGTGCGGATTTTATTCACAATCCTTCTTCTCAATATAGAAAATTAGGTCCAAGGGGAAGAAAATGTATCTTCTTAAGATACTCTGAACTATCTAAAGATTATGTATTCATTGGTGAACAAATAGTGATACTATAACTAAAATTAAGTCACGTGACATTACATTCATTGAAAAAGCTTTTCCTAAGCAGGGAGAGATAGGTGAAAACTTATCTATTTATGAAATTGCGAACCAGAATCTTTTCGCTGCCGAAGATCAAATTGATTTGAGTGGGAGTTATTTTAATGATAATACATTAGCTTTTATTTCGACAGATACACCATCTGTGTCAAATTCTATTTTATATGTAGTCCGAGAGAGAGTGACATACCAATTAATACATAAATTTGTCAATCTCAACCTCGATGAACAAGTTATCTACAAATTCCTCATCAACTATTTGAGGTTGAAAGGGAAGCATTTATAGTTACTCCAGATGATGAAGAGCAAAGAAATATGAATGAGGCTCTTACATGCCTTGCTAAAGAAAAATAATAAAAGCAATAGAGGAGAAAATAGAGTCAATAAGATCTAACAAAGTGTAAAAAATAATTGATCTACCTATTGATGGAAAGCTATAGAAAATAAATATGTTCTAAAAATAAAGTGTGAGGCAGATGGTAGTAATGAATGATTCAAAGCTCATCTAGTAGATAAGGGTTCACATGAGGAAGGAATTAATTATGAAAAAACTTCATCGCCTGTGGCTATATTGGCTTTTGAATTACATTAGATGGATGTGAAAAATACATTTCTCAATACAGAACTAGAAGAAAAAAATCTATATGGAAGAACCTATAGGTTTTGTAAAAACAAAGGGAAAGAAAATAAAGTATGTCATCTACAAAAGTCAATTTATGACCTTAAACAATCTTCTAGACGATGATACTTACATTTTGATTAAGAAATCATATTGTATGGATTTATTATGATTCATGAAGACAATTGTATTTATATCAAAGAATCCAAAGATAAATTTGCAATCTTATCATTATATGTAGGTGACATACTAATAGTTACAAGTGACATTGATCTTGTAAAAGAAACAAAAGAGTGACTACCATCTACTTTTGAGATGAATGATATCCATGAAACAACATATATTCTTAGAGTTAAGATTATAACAGATTCGTTCAAAGAGATTGTTATCTCCTCCACAAGCACCATACATTAAAAAGTTCTTGAATGTTCTAATATGCAAGATTGTAAACCCATAAATGCTCTAATTTCTAAAAGTAAAGCTTTGAACCAAATGATGTGTCTTAAATTTCCACATGAAAAGGAAAATATGAGAAAAATTCATTATGCTAATGAAGTTGAAAGCCTCATATATGCTATGATGTGTACAAGGCTGGATATTTGTTATGCTATTGGGTTAGTTAGAAGATATCAGTCTGATCCAGGACTGGAATATTGGAAAGCATTTAAAAGGATATTGAGATATCATAAAGGCACAGTCAAATTATTCTTATGTTTTCAAGAAAAAGATTTGCAACTCAAAGGCTACACAAATGCTGACTAGGGAGGAGATTTAGATGAGAGAAAATTCACCTATAGGCATGCATTCTTTTTTAATAATGGTACCATATCATGGAGTAGCAACAAAGAGTCATGCATAACCTTGTCCACTATGGAAGCTAAATTTGTAGTGCTTTCGTCTGCTGTGCAAGAAATTATTTGGCTTAAGGGTTTTTTTATTCACTTGGGTATATATAGCAATGTTGTTGAGCCTGTCACAATCAATTAAGATAGTTAGGTTGCAATAGACTACACAAAAGATTCAAAATTCTATGGGTAGGTGAATCATATGAACATAAAGTATAATTTTGTAGGAGACATGGTAGCACAAAAGGAAGTGAACATGAAATACATATCTAAACATCAAATGATAGTGGATCCTTTAACAAAACCCATAACATGTGATGCTTGTGAAAGATATGTGATGTCATTGGGTTCACGTAGATGATGATTTATTCATATTTTTTCCCAAACATGTTCATGTAAAGTTCACATTATTTAAGTTAATGTTGATTTAATGCCCAATTATTCATTTTTGGTGGTTCATATAAACATATTATTTTTTTATATAGTGTACATAAAATTCTCAGGATAAAAAGTATGTCGTACAAATAAAAAGATTGACCTACTCACACAGGCAATCGTCTCACTTTTCTAAGTGACAAGTAGAGATGAGACAGTTATAAACTAATTATTATCAAAAGCGATGATAATAGAGAGCTAAAAAATTATAATGAAAATATTGTATGTTATTTTGTATTTAATTATGTGTGATTGAAATGGGTTGGTCTATTTCTAATACCTGATATGTATTCTAAAGAATAAATAATGAGTAGATTTGTGAACTCAAAGTTAGACATGAGTTGTCCATCTTATTCTCTGAATAGTATTTTAATTAATAAAGGACATACGCTCTATGGGAAAGGAGTCAGTACTGTTATACATGTTTCGCATCATGTATGTATAAAGTGATGTATAAGGGTGATATAAGTTTAGTCTCTGCTTGCTATCGTGTGAAGCCCTGAAAATTATAAATAATTTTTATATTTTACCATCCTAACTTAAATTAGTTTCTTGAGATTCAATTTTATTTTTTCTATCTTAGTTTGTTGCCAAGAGATCATGTTTGCTTCGGTCTAGGGAACATTTCTAGAAAAGCATATCACATTGAGATCGAGAGACCCATGAGATAAGGAAAATCATTGGATGTTATTATATTATTTGTGTTCAGTGACGTCCTTTAAATAAAAAAGACAACTATTTGAAAAGTCGTGTCCCTTTAGGTGTTTATAGAAGATTTCTCTTTCAGAGAAACAACATATCTTTTCTTTTAAGAACTGGATGACATTTTTCTTCATTCCCTTCTCTTTCTTCCTTCTCCAATTCCTCTAATATTTTTGTGAAGATTCTTGTGAAGTGTTCTTCTCCAAAAAGGTATTGACGTCTGTAACAAGGCACGATTTTAGAGTGTGATCTTTTTGGTGTGGTTCGTGTATATATATACACATGTGATTACTTTATTATACTAGTTAAATGAATTTAATGATCCTGCGAACTATGTGATTGTCGATTAAATTCTTTAGAAGATGTAGAGGATCAAATGCAAGAAGAACCTAAAGAAACTGATTTATCTGCAGAACAAGGCAAAAGCATATAAATATACTTTTCAAAATTGAATAAGTTTGCATTTCTTTTTCATATATCTTTCAGTGTTTCTTTATTTATAGGCCCTTCGAGTTAAAATAAAAAGAGAGTAGGTAAAATAATGCAACATGTACAAGCTCGAAAAGATCGTAAAGTCATTTTTCTAAATAGGTACAATCATTCGATGGGTTCTACCAAAGCAGTAGCAGCAGAGGTGGGTAGCTTTCTTGGAACTTTGGCTAGAAATGCAATGCTTTGTCCTCTTCATATACTCAAATGGAATGATGTGGATACTAAAGATAATGTCGGGGAATATACCGTGGTTTGCTTTTAATACAAGTTAAAAATATTTTGTAGTTCTTAATAACCCAAAGAACAAATTATAGAAAAAATATAAAATTCTTGAAGCTGAAGAACTGTGGATTTTGGCTGGAATTCAGTCTGCTCATAGGAAGTACAAGAATTACTTGTACAGGAAGTACAATAAATGATTTGCAACTGCTGCTCTTTGATTGGCAAACAAGCCTGATGAAGTTTCAAAATATGATATTAAGGATCTTCTAAAGTATTGGGCGAGTGATAAATTCATAGTATTCTATAAATCATCTATACTTTAAGTTTGTTTTGTTTCAGTGATATCCTTCAATACTATTTTAGAATCACAGATCCTTCAATACTATTTTAGAATCACAGGAACACTATTTTGTATCAGCAATGTGAATGAAAAATTATAAACTTTATCACTTGAGTTAGTTATATTCTCAACAACTCGACTAACTTTGATATTTATGATATTTTATTTAAATAAATATAATAATAATATATTTATAAAAAATGAGTGAAACGAATATAAAGATTGAGCCAAATTGAAGAATCTGCATACTACTGGTAAAACAAGTTTCGCTGTGATACGTGACAACTTGGTGTGTTCTGTTCTTAAAATATGAATTATAAATTTAATATATTTAAAAGTTGAATGATACTGACTTTTATGTAATTAGGAAAAAGAGAAGGGAACCTTTAGTGATGTTTCACAAAAGGAACTCTTCATGGCTACAAGATCATGAAAATATGATCAAGCATACAAGGACACTGATGAGGGTACGAGTGCTAAAATTGTATTAATCATCTTTATTTCTGACATTATTTAGTTGTTATCGACATTATTTAGTTGTTATCATTTAGACTTAATTTGATTAACTCCAATTCACTTCATTTCAACTTGTTTGTTAGGCTGAAATGGATAAAGAGCAATGCCTAGAAGGCAAAGAATCTATTCAAGCTTTTGCCACTGTCATGGTGCCTGAACATCCAGGATTTGTGAGATTGTATGGGTGAGGAGTCACTAAAACTACTCTTAAAAAAGAAGGAAATTATTGAGTCCTATATTAATGATACTGGTGAGATACAAAAAAAAGTTAGATGAATTCGAGGTAAGGATGGTGGAAAACATATTACTTCAAAGATGAAGCACTCGTCAAGAAGTGACAGATGACTTACTTGGACGTATTAATCGTATGTACCCAGGGATCAATTGGATGCTGACATGTTAGCAGAAGCTTATGGTCAATCACAGGAGGAACATATTGAACCAGCCAATCGACCACCTAAAGCAGCAACAATGAAGGTATGACAATTTTTTTATTCTTCTTCTTTGTATCTGTTGAATTAGCTTTTAGGCCTAACTCACATTCCCAAAAGGTTTTGGGCCTAACTCACACCCCAAAAGCTTAGCTCAAAGGAAAGAGAATTGCCTAAACCTTATAAGGAGACCACTCATCCCATTAACCACCAATGTGAGACTTTATGTCTCAACAACCCCCCTCACGCCCAGTGCTTAACATCTGGTGCATAGACAATTTTTCGGGGGCCCAACATTGGGTGAGACGGGACCTGGCTCTGATACCACGTTGAAGTAGGTCTTAGGCGTAACTCACATCCCAAAACCTAGATCAAAGGGAGGAGGATTGCCTAAACCTTATAAGGAGACCACCCATCCTATTAATGACCAATGTGGGAATTTGTGTCTCAACAATATCTGTTTGTCAGAGAGTTGCTAAAAAATTTTCCTTCATTTCTCTATTTTAGTTTTGATTAATCTGCAAATTATCAAAAAAAATTATTGCCAAAATTAAATGTTCTAGTTCTTGGAAGCTGTAATTTTATTTACACTATGTAGTTTTAATTTGTACGTTAGAATATGTATGTGTTTGATTTTATGTTTGTATGATTTTTATTTTATTTTAGTATTAACCTGATCAGGAAAAAAAGCAGTTTTTCTATTTTTTATGATACTTTGAAATTATTAATTGAAATGATTTTGCTCTTTGTTTTGATTTTAGTTTAAGCATACGTCAAGAGTTTGTGGTTTTCGTTTTGATTTTGCTACAGGAATGATGTGGTTCTATTTTTATTTCTAGTATTGTTATGCAAATATTACGGTTTGAGTCTATGTTTTCATATTTAAACGTTGTAGTTTGAGTTTAAATCTTTGTAACACCTCCCATGCGACTTGGAATGTCCTTATGGTGTATTTCTTGAATATCGTTAAATCTGTGCATTATTTTGCAAATATGACTTGGTATTTCTTTTGGAGGTAAAACTTTGTATGAAAAGCGTTGCCTTCAATTTTTAGGTGACCCGTATCAAAAAATAAATTTTTGGCTGATTTGGCCTAAAATAAAAGTACAAAAGTGACTTAAACTCATTCCTCAGACAATTCAGGAGAAAATTAAACTTAGCATGAAAATGACCTGTGCAGAACTCAATCCATGTCACTCTTCCATTCCCTTACAGTACAAAATTTTTGAACTTTCCAGTTTCAAGTGAGGGAAGTTGAGTCTTAACCAACACCCTTATTGATGGAATTCCTCTTTTATTTGACAATTTTCGCCCTTATTCATTTAGCACACTCAAAATCTTCTCAAGTTCTCACCAAATCCCTCATCTAATTCCAAGATTCTCAAGAACCCTCTATGGATTCAAGAATTCAAGTGAAGCCTCCTAGTCTTCTCAAACATCCTTCAAGTAATTTCAAGGATTAAGGTATGTGGGCCTTCATTCATGGGTTCTTCTACCGATGAAGCCCGACTCTTCCTTTTTTTATGAAATTTCATGGTTTTAATGATTGATACTTTATGGGTTCTTCCTATTATGCATTGTAAACATGATTTAAGTTTATTACATCATGTATTGAGTTAATTGTTATGACCCAAGCCTATGACCTAGACGTGACACGAGGAATTAGAACCCTAAGGGACCCCAAACAAGACTCTTAGTTATCGATTACATATCCTTGGTCGCGGAAACAAATAAACAACAACAAGAAAGTAGAAATAAGGATAAAGGGACTAAGGAAAGTTTTAGATAACCATAAACAAACAAGAGTCAAGAACATAGCATAATTACATCACATGTCTAACAACACCTTTAAACATAGACTTGAGCGTGGGCCAAGACACTTTCTGGGCTCACCCTCATAGTATCAAGAGTTCAACATGAAGAGAAGGTAAGTAGCAAGAGTAAGATACCTAATGTCCCTGAACTTGAAAACTCACCAAAGCTCTCCTTCCAATATGCCAAGACTAGCCACGGGGAGTATGGTCAAGAGGTGCTCCGGTTACTACATGGTAACATCATGTAGCCATATAATATGCATTAGTATATCTGAATGTACTAAGTATGTAAGATGCAGAGCAACAAGAGATAGGAAACATAGTCAAAATGCATAATCAAAAGCAAGGGATAGTATATTAGCAACATGGCATGCATGATCAATGCTTGAAGTAAATCATGCTTGTCAAACATATACTTGAGAATATAGATTACATTTGTAGGAAGAGACCATCATCATAGACCAAGCAAACTAATACTTGGAATCCAAGGTGTATACCTCCTTAGAAGGTGATTGAGGTGTATACCCCTCAATTGGTAGATGGGCTTGTCAGCCCCCATCAAAATGGTCAAGGTATATTCCTCTCAACATGGTATATGGGCATATCACTCCCCATCAAAGTGGTCAAGGTATATACCCCTTAGCATGATAGATGTGCATGTCTCCCCTCATCAAAGTGGTTAAATCATAACACTCCCTTAACAAAATGAGTCAACATGCAACACTATAAGTAATTTTCATGAATTCAATACATACATACATTCCTTCTATCATCATAATGTCACTTGATTCATAATCCATACAATAGATCATCCATAACTAAAAAATCCTTAATCGAACATTTTATCAAACACTTGGTGGGTGTGTAATGCTAGTTCAAAAACTTGCAATTGAAGAGTAAAATCATGTAAGAAATCTTAATGTAAATCAACCCACAAATACTTGGTAACATACTCATGCAAGATGTTGAAATCCCTCATCAATTCTCATAATAGATCATAGATTCATAGCTCAAATATGCTTAAGCAGTCCGTATTTATGAAGCCCCAACATAGTTTATATTCAAATTTCACAGTAGAAGATACCTATAGATAACCAACTTGAAAACATGCAATTTATATGTAAAAAAAAGTTGGAAAACATGGGTGAAAAGACTCAATGGTTGAAACCCACATACCTCTAATTTGGTGAATGCCTTAATGAAAATTTGGATGAGAACTTGAAGCTTGAATGAATTCCTTGAGATCTGAAATAGGTTTTTAACACTTGAATTTGGGTAAAATATTTGGCTAAGTGTTAGAGAGGATTTTGGGGAATAATGAAACGATCCCAAAAGTGCCTAAAAACATGCCCCAAAAATGCCTAGAATCTTATTTTCCATATATCTAAAAATTTGTTTGTTATTTTAAAAAATTGACTTTATATTCTTGTTTTGAGGGTGAAATTGACTGGGAGATGGGTCTAACTTGAATTTTAGAGCAACGGTATCAAAATCCAAAAATCACAAAATAATGCTATTTAGGAGGGTCAACTTTAAAGGGGAATATCTCTGAGTACACAAAGAATTGAGTGGTCCACGACCTAACAACATAAATCTCTTTGAATTAACTTTCCAATGCACTTGGTTTCACCTCATTCCGAGCTCGGATGAAGGATTTAAGCCCATTTTCGTAGAACACATTTGTGTAAAAAATGCAATTTCCAGAGACAAATCCACCTTACTTTCGCGATGCACACTTGTTATTTTTGGTGCCTGTTTTAATTTATTTTTTTCGAGACTTTTATTCTTGGGCCTAAGGGTTTACACACTTGAAAATACCTATACTTAGGCTTATTTCACCCTCATATCATCCTAAACATTCCCCAATACTCACTAAAATACTTAGACTCATATTTCACCCTAACTTTAAGTCCAAAACTCAAGACCAATCTTAAGGATTTCATCAAGGATCTCATTAGAGTTCAAGTCTCCATTTTCAATGTTCTTCAAGGGTTCTCCCAAGTCAAGGCATGTGGTGTTGAACCATTGGATCATTTCACCAATGATGTCTAAGCCTCCTTTTTACTAATAATGCATGACTTAAAGTTAATTTTACATGTGGGTCTTGTATATTAAGAAATTTACTGCACAGTGATTTTATTTCATGAAAGTGTGGTTCTTTTAGCATGTTTTGAGCTCTAAATCATCTATCTAATGTTGGATTTGATAAGGGATTTTAATGTGAATGTCTTGGCGGTGTTGCAAGGTATTATTTGATGGTTTTATTATTTATTTTCTTGCATGATTTAATCTATAAATTGTGTTTTTACCCCCATTACACCCTTCCTATGTATTTGATAAAATGTCCAGCTAGGGTTACTTATGGAATTGAAGGCCCAAAGCATGAGATATGATATAAATGACTATATGATGATGACATTAGGCTATGTAGATGATGAATTCTATATGAAGTGTTGTATTAGACAATTCTTGATCTGGGAGCCTAGTTTAGGGGTTAATGCCTCAACCACTAGGGTGATGGGTGTTGTCTTCACTAACCTAGTTGAAGGGTTAATATCTCAACCACTAGGGTAATGGGTGCTTTCATCACTGACCTAGTTGAGGGGTTGATATCTCAACCACTGGGTGATAGGTGCAATCATCACTAACCTAGTTGAGGGGTTAATATCTTAATTACTAGGGTGATGGGTACTATCATCACTAACCTTGATGAGGGATTAACACCTCACACACTATGGTGATGGGTGCTATCATCACTAACCTACCCAGGGGTTTATACTTTAGAAATCTAGCTTAGTCTATTCTTTATATATGATATCCAATATGATCATGAATTATCTAAGCATGTTTTACTTATGCATTTAAATACATGCCATTTTGCTATACTATGCCTATTGTCTATTGTATGCATTTTGATTATTAAGCTTATCTATTGTTGCATTGCATCCCATATACTTAGTACATTCAAACGTACTAACGTATACCCTATGTCTACATGATGTTACAATGTAGGAACAGGAGCTTTTATTGGTTATTCTTGTTACAAGATGGATTGTTCAAGGTAGCCTTTGGTGATCCTCTATTCTGGGGACAATGACTATTCTCTTATCTTTGCCCCAGCTCTTATCTATGTAGTAGAGGCGTTGTTAGACATGTTATGTGTTATGCTTGAGCTTTGATTCACTTGTGATATTTAATCTATTTAAGTATAAGTCTCTCTCTCTTCCTTAGTCCCAATTCCCCTTGTTTATATTTTTTACACTATTTTACATTGCTTTCTCGACTAAAGATGTATAATTAGATGCTACGAGGCTTGTTAGGGTCCCTTCAAGTTCCCTATTCGTCTGTCACATCTAAGCCTTAGCTTAGTTCGTGACAAAGATTGTATCAGAGCACTATATTGATAGATTCTTGGAGTCTAACACACTACATCGATTAGAGTCTTATTCATGGTTGTGTTGTGTACCACAACTATGAGTAGGAGTCTGTGAGACATTTTAGGAAATATTTCCCTTCATCATGGTCTATGTCATGCTTTAGAAGCGAGATAGAGATTTCTACTCAATGAATGTTCTTTGCTCTTTTAGTTGATCATACCGCTTCGAAGAAGCTGAAGGAAGGTAAGTAGAAGTTTTTGATTTTGATGGATCCAAGTTTCACTATTTCTTCTCTATTGTATTAGTTAATGGTTAAGCTTCTTGTGTGCCCGAGTGGTTGTTTGGATCTTTGGTGTCTATTTTCTTGGTTGGCTATATTTTTTCTAGAAAGTTCATAGGAACATCCGGGTTTGTATTACATTAGGTCTTGCTTTGTGGCTTGTTGGATTTGATATGGTGGATTTTTTGTTATACTTGGGATGGAATAGTTACATGTATGTTGTGTCTCCATGGATGGTGGGACCCATAGAGTTAGGATCTGACTCCCTAATGAACTCGTCTTTGAGTGGGAGGTTGTTAAGTGGTAGCAAAGGAGGTAGGTCCATTCTTGACTTAACGAACAATTGGTCTCTAAGGGTTTGCATTTTTCATCTTGTAAGAATTGGAGGTGTTGAACCTAAGTTGGTTGTTTATAGTATTGTTGTTGATGATAGATAAGTCCTTGAATGTCCCTTTTTGATGTTTGAAGTTAGGTTAGTGTCTTTTGGTTTAACTAGCACACAAGTTATGCCTATGAGTTCCATGAGTAAGATCTTTAGTCCCTACTCTAATAGGATTATGGTGGTTTTGGTGATGATATGATTGGTTTGATCCCTAATGAGGTAGTGCATGTGAATCATTTAAGGGTAGTACTTCAAAGTTTAAGGGAGGAGGTTGGATGCTAGATAGGAGAAATAGGAATTTTTGTTATAAGAAGTTACCTTCCTAGGTTGTACAGTTCCATGTGATGGCATTAAGGTGTACTCTAGTAAGATGAAGGTGACTAGCTATTAGACTAGACTTTGACTCCCTTTGGTGTTAGGAGCTTCTTCAGTTTAATGGGCTATTGTTAGGAGCTTCTTCCGTTAGTGTTCCTATGACTACGTTGATCCTAAGTGAGACCAATGTTGTGATTGATATTTTGAGTAGGGTGATTTGATAGGTTTGGGGGTTGCTATTTCTTGTGTTATTCTTTTATGTGAGTAAGATTCATATGTGTGGGCATACATGATGGTTACGTGAGTCTATTATGGCTTGTAGGGGTCTATAAGGGTTGCCCCATGTTATCATTGCATAAATTTGTGTCTTGTGATCTTGATTGGACTTAGTTGAGGTGTTGGAGGTCTTGGGGTGGTTCGGTTATTTGCATGGTATGCTTTTGATGAATGTAGGACCTGTAAGGTTGTGATGTGATGGTTAAGGATAGATAATCTATTTGTTCAATTACAATGGGTTAGTTGCTACACTAAGATTAATCTTTGGTTTGAGCTTTGTCCCCAAGTGAGCATTATTATATTAGTGGAGTTGTTTGCTAGCTTTATGCATTGGCTATATGTATGGGTCTCTAGAATACGACCTTAAAACCCTACCTTGGTATGTTGTGGTAATCTCAGTAATGAGGTATTGGTTTATTTACAGCTTGTGAATCATTTGGGGGTAGTGTTGCAAGTCTTGGGGGATAAGAGATTGTTTGCTAAGTATGATAGGTGTGGATTTTGGATAGTAAAAAGGTGCTTAGAATTCTTTAAGGATTATGAATGAGTGTGCATTGTTTCCTCTCGGTAAGTCTAATGTTGTGGATGGTGCCCTAGGTAGCCTAGCATGTGTTGTTGATGGTGGCAAAGAGGAGACTAGTGGGGTCCATCGATCAGTTAGGTTGGAAGTTAGGTTGAGGGAAGTTGAGAATGGTAGTGTAGTGTTTTAGTGGTTCCAAATTTTCTTTGGTTGAGGAGTTCTAGTTTAAGCAAGGCCTTGGTTCTGCCTTATTAGAGTTGGAAGCTTTGACTGGAAAAATAGTAGAGTGGAGGTTGTTTCCCAAGGGGGAGATCATGGTCCATGCTACTATGTAGGTTAGATGTGCTTAAGGTTGGCAATTAGGTTAAGGTTTGTGGGCCCTTACAGGGTTTGGAGGAGAAATGGAGAGGTTGCATAAGGGTTGAAACTACCTAGGCTCATGAGTATAGCAAGCCCTTATAGTAGGCGTTGTATGTCCATGATTTGATGGTTTAAAGTGCGAGAAATGTCCTTGTTGGGTTAATCCAAAAGTTTTACTCATGAGGAGTGAGGTTTGTTTTGGTAAGGAGGTCGAGTTTATGGTTTGTGAGTCCTTATTGAGTGTAGAGGGAGGTTGGTAAAGATTGCTTAAAGTTTGCAGATTGCCTTTGGGTATAGATATGGTTCATTCGATTATTCATGCTTCTATGTTGAGGGGATATGTTCGTGACTCTAGTGTTATAGAGCTTTTTGAGGTTATGGGTGTTATGGACGGTAAGTTGGCTTAACAGAAGATCCTGGTGGGGGTGTTGGATGGAAAAGTAGAGAAGTTGATTGATAATGATGTAGTGTTCTTCAAGGCCCTTTGGAAGAGTCGTCTATTCATTTGTGTCTCTCAGGAAGCTGGTGTGGGCATGAAAAAGAAATACCCATATTTCTTTCATTCTATTCAAGCTTATGATGACATGTCCATCCCCTTTTTATGATTCAAAGTTTCATGTTTCAGCCCTTATGTCATTCATATGCATTCATGTCTAAGTTGGCAAGTGTATGATGATTTTACACCTATGTTGGGATTTTGAAAATGGTGTTTTAAAGTATACTGTTGCATTCTTGTTTGGGTTGATCTCTTTATGATTATTCTTCTCTTGTACATTTCTTTGACATTCAGGGACGAATGTTCCCAAGGAAGAGATATTGGAATGACCCCAAAAGTGCCTAAAAACGTGCCTCGAAAATGCCCCGAATCTTGTTTTCCATATAAGTAAAAATTCGTTTGTTATTTTGAAAATTTGACTTCATAGTCATATTCAGGGGTCAAATCGAGTGGAAAATGGGTCTAACCTGAATTTTAGAGCAATTGTATCAAAACTCGAAAATCGCAAAAAAATGCTATTTAGGAGGGTCAACTTCGAAGGGGCATATCTATTAGCACATAAAGAATTGAGTGGCCCATGACCTACCACCTCAAAGCTCTAGGACTTAGCTTCCCAACGCACTTGCTTTCACCTCATTCTGAGTTCTGATGAAGTATTTATGCAAATTTTCGTAGAACTCATTTGTGTAGAAAAAGCAAATCTGCCTTACTTCTGCGACCCGACTCTGTTATTTTTGGTGCCTATTTTAATTGTTTCATTCAAAGACTTATATGTTTTGGGCCTAAGGTTCCCATACTTGAAAATACCTGTACTTAGCCTTATTTCACCCTCATATCTTCCTAAACATTCCCAATACTCACTCAAACACTTAGACTCATATTTCACCCAACTTCAAGTCACAAACTCAAGACCAATCTTAAGGATCTCATTGAAGCTTCAAGTCTCCATTACCAATCTTCTTCAAGGGTTTTCCACAGTCAAGGTATGTGGTGTTGAACCATCGGGTTCTTTCACCCGTTGTGCCTAAACCTCCTTTTTACTAATATTATATAATTTAAAGTTGATTTTACATGTGGGTTTTGTATATTAAGAAATTTACTGCATAGTGATTTTAGTTGACGAAAGTATTATTGTTTTAGCATGTTTTGAGCTCTAAATTGTGGATCTAATGTTTGATTTGATGAGGGGTTTTGATATGAATATATTAGGGGTGTTGCAAGGTGTTGAGTGATGGTTTTATTACAGATTTTCTTGTATGATTTCATCTCTAAATTGCATGGTCTTTAAACCCAATTACACCCGCAAGTATTTGATAAAATGTCCGGCTAGGATTTCTTGTGGAATTGAAGGTCCAAACCATAAGATATGATAAAAATGACTACATGATGATGAAATGAGCTTATGTACATGATGAATTCTACATGAAGTGTTGTATTAGACCATTCCCAATCCAAGAGCCAAGTTGAGGTGTTAATATCTCAACCACTAGGGTGATGGGAGCTATCATCAGTAACCTAGTTGAGGGGTTAATATCTCAACCACTACGGTGATGGGTTCTATGATCGCTAACCTAGTTGAGGGATTAATATCTCAATCACTAGGGTGATAGGTGCTATCATCACTAACCCTGATGAGGGGTTAATACATCACAACTAGGGTGATGGGTGCTATCATCATTAACCTACTAAGGGGTTTATAATTTGGAAATCTAGCTTGGTCTCTTCTTCATATGAACATGAGTTATCTAAACACGTTTTACTTATGCATGTAACATACATGTCATTTTGCTATACTATGCCTATTATCTATTGTATGCATTTTGATTATGAAGCCTATCTATTGTTATATTGCATCCCACAAACTCAGTACATTCAAATATACTAATGCATATCCTATGCCTACATGATGTTACCATGTAGGAACTGGAGCTTCTATTGGTTCTTTTTGTGCTAGATGGATTGTTCAAGTTAGCCTTTGTTGAGTCCTCTATTCTGGAGAGAATGACTATTCTGTTATACTATATTCTAAGACTATCATTCTTTTATGTATGTATTAACTATGAGGGTGAGACTAGTTACTTGTCTTGGCCCCTGCTCTTATCTATGTAGTAGAAGTGTTGTTGCACATGTTATGTATTATGCTTGACCTTTGACTCACTTATAATATTCAAGCTATTTACGTATAAATCTCTCTCTCCCTTAGTCCCTATTCCCCTTGTTTATATTTCTTATGTTGTTTTACATTGATTACGTGACCAAGAATGTGTAATGATATATTGTGAGGCTTGTTTGGGGTCCCTTCAGGTTCCTCATTCGTAGGTCACATCTAGGCCCTAGGCTTGGGTCGTGACAAATGTCTTGAAAGATATGGGGTTTAAAAATGATTAAGTATATGTGTTTTTACACATAGTAAGGCTTAAGCACAAAGCCCCAAAGCCTTAGGCCGAAATAGTAAAACTGGCAACAAAATACACATCTTTGTGATGGGTCCGTGTCGAGGACCCTTATTAGATTTGCTAAGTTGGCGAAATTTATTTTTCGCTATGGGTCCTCTAAAATCAGGGTTATACCCACTTTCCACTCATTTTTTCCCTTGATCAAGAATATGAAGTTGAATTTTGGATACCAAGCATTAATTTTGAGCTATATGAAAATTACGATTATGGGCATTTTCAAGACACATTTTTGGGCACTTTTTGTGGCGTTTCAATATCTCCCCCTTGGGAACATTTGTCCCTGAATGTTAAAGGAGTGTACATAAGAAGAATAATCATGATTAAAATGGCCAAACAAGAATGCAACACTGCACTTAAACACTATTTTCAAAAGTCTCAACATAAGTGTCAAAATCACCATAAACTTATCAATATAAACATGAATGCATGCAAACGATATAAGGTCTAAAACATAAGACTTGAAATCACGTAGGGGACTTGGATTAGTACCTTAGGCTTGAGTAGAATAGAAGAGATAGGTATATCGCTTTTGCATGTCCTCCTCGGCTTCCCCTGTGGCACTTTCAACTTGGTTTCTTCAAAGGACCTTAACGGAAACTACATCCTTATTTCTTAGCCTCTTCACTTGCTTGACAAAAATTTCTACCGGAACCTCCTCATAAGATAAATTGTCTTCTAAAACACCTACAATATCTATAGGCACAATAGCACTGGGGTCACCCACACTTAATATAGACCTATGGAAGATCGGATGAACCATATTCATATCATTGCTTAACTCAACTCATAGACCACCTTACCAATCCTCCTAAACACTCTATAAGGACCCACAAATCTTGGACTCAATTTTCACTTCTTGCCAAAATGAACCACATCCTTCATGGATGAGACCTTCTAATACAATCTTAAATTCAAGCTCCCTTCTCCTTACATCGGCATAGGACTTTTGTCTACTTTGGGATGCTTTCAACCTTTCCCTTATAAACCTCACCTTTTCCATGGCCTCCATAACCAAATCTGGGCCTAACAAAAATCCATATCCCCCACCTCAAACCATCCAATCAAGGATCTATAATGCCTTCCATATAGAGCCTCAAAAGGAGCTATATCAATGTTTGAATGATAGCTATTAAGCAAATTCAATGAGTGGCAGGTGATCATCCCAACAACACTTAAAGTATAAAACATAAGCTCTAAGCATATCCTCAAGATTTTTCATAGTTCTTTTGGCTTGGCTATCCGTTTGAGGGTGAAAGGTCGTGCTAGGCTTTACCTTGGTACCAAGACCTCTTTGGAAGGACCTCCAAAAGTGAAAAGTGAAATGAGCAACACCAACTGATATGATAAATGAAGGCACAACATGCAATCTAACCAACTAATGAATGTACAATCTAGCATAATCATCGACACCATATGTAGTTTTGACCGGTAGGAAATGAGCCGACTTTGTCATTCTATCAACTACAACCTAAATAGAATCAAAATGCTTCCTTGTCTTAGGCAACCCAACCACAAAATCCATGTTTATCTCTTCCCACTTCCAAGTAGGAATCTCTATATCTTTGTCTAGGCTACTTGGCCTTAGATGCTCGGCTTTCACTTGTTGGCAATTATGACAATCAGACACAAACTTAGCAATATCTTTTCATACCACCATACCAATACGCTTCCCTTAAATCTCTATAAATTTTGGTACAACCGAAGTGAATAGAATAGGAAGAATTATGAGCCTCATCTAGAGTCTTCTTTCTCAAGTTATCAAAACAAGGCACACACAATCTACCTTGGTACCAAAGGGCACCATTATGAGAAAAATTCCACCTTGCCACCTCCAACCAAGGCCTTCAATTCTAACAAGGTAGGGCCAAGGTCTTGCTTGCCTTCACCTCCTCAATAAATGAAGATTTAGAGCCATCAACAACTACCTCACCACCATTCTCCAACCTAACTCCCAATCTAGCCAACTGATGGACCTATCTAGCTATCTCTTTACCACCATCATCAATATATAATAGGCTACCAATAGACACCCTACTTAGAGCATCAGACACAACATTAGCTTTTCTAGGGTTACAATACACACTCATATCATAATCCTTAAGAATCTCTAACCACCTTCTTTGTCTCAAGTGGAGATCTTTTTGTGTGAATACTTATCGGAGACTCTTATGATCGGTAAACACATCAACATAAACCCCATACAAATAATGATGCCAAATTTTCAAATCAAATACCACGGTGACCAATTCAAGATCATGGGTAGGATAATTCTTTTCATGCATCTTCAGTTGTTTAGAGGCATATGCTATAACATTACAATTTTGCATCAAAACACAACCCAAAGCAATTTGTGAGACATAACAATACACAACAAACCCTTCCAATCCTTCCAGTAGAGACAAGATAGGAGCGGAGAGAAGCTTATCTTTCAAAGTTTGGAAACTCCTTTTACACTCATCAGTCCACACAAATTTTTCCTTCTTTTGGATCAACTTATTGCAATAGAAGAGAACCTATTCACAAATCTTCGATAGTAACCGGCCAAAACAAAGAAACACCTAATGTCTGATGGAGTAAAAGGTCTAGGCGAATTTCTAATTACCTTCTTCTTAGGATCCACCATAATACAGTCACCACACTACATGACCTAGGAAAGCAACCTCTTTCAACCAAAACTCACATTTTTTATATCTAGCATACAACTTCTCCTTCCACAAGATTTGCAATACTACCCTCAAGTGATTCACATGCTCCTCCTCACTATGGGAATAAATCAAGATATCATTAATAAATACCACCACAAACAAATCAAGGTAGGGTTTAAAGACCCTATTCATAAGATCCATGATGATAGTCGGTGCATTAGTTAACCTGAAGGACACAACCACAAACTCATAGTGCCCAAACCTAGTTCGGAAGGCCATCTTGGCAAATCACACTCCCTCACCTTCACTTGGTGATACCCAGACCGAAGATCATTCTCAGAGAAGTGTCTAGCCCCTTTAAGTTGGTCAAAAAGATCATCAATCCTTGGTAGAGGGTATTTATTCTTGATGATGACTCTATTAAATTCTCAGTAATCAATACACATTGTAAGAGAACAATGCTTCTTCTTCACAAACAACACCGGTTCACCCCACGGTGATAGACTAGGCCTTACAAAGCCCTTCTCCAACAAATTCCTCAATTACTCTTTCAACTCCTTCAATTCCACTGGGGCCATACAGTAAGGGGAAATAGAAATGGGTTGAGTATCGGGAAGGAGGTCTATACCAAAATCTATTTTCCTTTCGAGAGGAACGCTGGGAAGCTTAATGGGAAAGACATCAAGGAACTCATTAACCATTGGAACTGACCCTATAGGAAGGACTTAGGAATCAACATCCCTAATCACAAGATGATAGGGACATCCCTTAGAAATCAACTTTTGGGCTCTGATGCAAGAAATGAATCTATGCTTGACCACCATGTCATGACTCTCCCACTAGAGGATGGGTTCATTTGAAAATTGTAATTTGACTCTACGGGTTCTACAATCAATAGAGGCATAATATGCATGCAAGCAATCCATCCCAAGAATGACATCAAAGTCCACCATATCTAACTCAACAAAATCACAAAGCAATATTTTAAGCAAAATGAATACGAGATAATTTCTATAGACTCTTCTAACAATAATGGATGCACCAATAGGGGTTGACACTTCATATGGCTCACACAACAATTTGAGTTTAACAAGAAACTTTTTGGCAACAAAAGGAGTAACAAAAGAAAGAGCGGCACCCAGGTCTATCAATTCAGTCACATCAAAATTAAAGACTTTTAACATAGCAGTGATGACATTGAGCACCTCATCTACCTCTTGCGTCCCTTGAAGAGCATAGAATGAATTGCGCCTTGAGGTACCACCTTAATTACTTCCCCTTCCTACAGGACCCACATTTGCACCTTGGACTTCGGAACGACCATCTCTCCCCTTGTTTTGATTACGAGGACAATCTATTACCTTATGACCCACTTTACCACAACCATAAAAAGCATTAGTATCCTTCAAACATGGGTTATTATAGCCTCTACCACACCTTACGTACATAGTATTAGGCACCATACCACCACCAACTGGGACCCTTGGGTTGACATTAGCAAATATTCTATTAGGAGCATTGGAATACCTTTGGCCTTGATAAAATTGGCCACCCATGGGACTTTGGAATATACCCTCAAAATGGGGCCCTCTTGGCCTCACCACTTCTCTTTTTTGTTAGCTTTCCCCCCTCCAATTCTTAGTCATAGGTCATGAGGTGGCACAAGTCCATATCACTTATCAACATGGTGGCACAACATTCTTCATTGAGAAATTCACACACACCCATCACAAATTTGTTCATCCTAGACCTTGGCTCGACCATCGATTATGGAGCATATTTGGAGAGTTGGTTGAACTTGAGGTCATACTCCCTCACACTCATAGAACCTTAATTTAAATTCATGAATTCCATAATTTTGTCCTCTCTTAGCTCAAAGGGGAAGAACTAGTTGAGAAATACTGCCTTGAACTCTTCCCAAAGGATAACACTGTCATTCCCCTTCTTCGATTTCCATTAAGTAAACCATATTTGGACTACCCCTTTGAGTTGGTAGGCCGCTAACTCTGCTTTCTCCTCCGACCTTACACCCACAATAGACAACACTTTTTACACCTCATTAATGACTTATTGAGGGTCCTTATCCACTTTAGACCCATGGAACTCCAATGGGTTTATTCTATCAGAATACCTCACTCTAGAGGCTGGAATAGAAGCCTAAGGGGTTTGGGCCACATGGTTTGATTTGATTATCCATGGAATGGGATAGCATGGTAACAGCATCCCCGAACTCTTCATGAGCCACTCCCCTATCATGAGGAGCTTCAGGAGCGGGAGGGGCTAGTTGCTCCTCGAGAGTATAGGCTCTTCTTTCTCTTGGAATATGCATGATCTAAAATAGAAAAGAACATTCATTAGGGAAAAGCCTTACCTTAACTTCTATAGCATGACATTGATCAAGAAGAAGGGAAACATTTCCTAAAATGCCTCATAGCCTTTTTTCTCATAGTTGTGGTGCACTTCACAACCATGAACAAGACTCTAATTAATGCGGTGTGTTGGATTCCAAGAATCACCAACAGCCTAGTGCTCTGATACCAAGTTTTGTCACGACTCAATCCTAGAGCCTAGACGTGACAGGGCGAATGGGAACCCGAAGGGACCCCAAACAAGCCTCTTAATTATCAATTACACGGATCAGAAGCAACTAAACAACAACAAGAGGGTAGAAGATAAAAGGACTAAGGGAAGTTTAAGATAACCATAAACAAACAAGGGTCAAGAACATAGCATAATTAAATCATTTGTCTAACAACACCTCTAAAAATAGACTTGAGCGGGGACAATGACACTTTCTGGGCTCACACTCATAGTATCAGGAGTTAAATATGAAGAGAAGGTAACTAACAAGAGTAAGATAACTAATGTCCCCAAACTTGATCACTCACCAAACCTCTCCTTCATATTTGCCAAGACTAGCCATGGGGAGGATGATCAAAAGGTGCTCCTGTTCCTTAATAGTAACATCATGTAGGCATAGATTATGCATTAGTACGTTTGAATGTACTAAGTATGTAGGATGCAATGCAATAAGTGATAGGCAACATAGTCAAAATGCATAATCATAAGCAAGGGATAGTATATTAGCACCATTACATGGAAATCAATGCTTGAAGTACAACATGCTTGTGAAACATATATTGGAGAATATTTATTGCATGAGTAGGAAGAGACCATCATCATAGACCAAGCTAACTATTTCTTGGAATCCAAGGCATGTCACTCCCTTGGAAGGTGATTGAAGTATATAACCCTCAATTGGTGGAGGAGCATATCACCCACCATCAAAGTCATCAAGGTACGTACTCCTCAAGATGGTAGATGGGTATGTCACCCCCCATCAATATGGTCAATGTATATACCCCTCAACATGGTAGATGGTCATAGCACCCCTATCAAAGTGGTTGAAGTATAACACCCCCTCAACAATGTGTCGTCAACTTGCAATACTATAGGTACTTTTCATGAATTCAATGTATATATATATATATATATATATATTTCGTTCATCACCATAAAGTCACTTGACTCATAAGACATACAATAAACCGTTAATAACTCAAAAATCCTTAACCGGACATTTTATCAAACAATTGGAGGGTATGTAATGCTAGTTCAGAAACTTGCAATTCAAGAGTGAAATCATATGACAAATTTAATGTAAATCAAACCAACACTTAGTAAGACCCTCATGCAAGATACAATGAAACAACTCATCAAATCTCATAATAGATCATAGATTCATAGGTCAAAACATGCTTAAACAATCCACATTTGTCAAACTCCAACATAGATTATATTTAAAATTTCATAATAGAAGATACTCATAGATAATCAACTTGAAAACATACAATTTACATGAAAAAGAAGGTTGGGCACCATGGGTGAAAGGGCCCAATGGCCCAATGAGAACTTGAATCTTCAATAAATTCCTTGAGATCGAAATTGGTTTGGGACACTTGAATTTGGGTGAAATATTTAACTAAGTATTTGAGAGGGTTTTGGGGAATATCTTGAATAATATGGGGTTGAAATATGACTAAGTATTGGTGTTTTTATGCATAGGAAGGCTTAGGCCAAAGGCCCCAAAATCTTAGGCAAAAACAGTAAAATTGTCAACAAAATACACATCTTCGCGATGGTTCCACATCGCGGATGGTCACTGGAATTGCATAGTTGGCGAAATTCATTTTTCACCATGGGTTCTCTAGAATCAGGGTTATACCTATTTTTCACTCAATTTTGCCCCCTTATCAAGAATATAAAGTCGATTTTTTGATATCACACATGGATTTTTAGATATATGAAATTATCATTATGGACATTTCTAAGGCACATTTTCAGGTACTTTTGTCACGACCCAACCCAAGGACCGTGATTGGTGTCGATAGGGCACCCAAACATACACTATACCGAATTTCCAGCCACGACAGCTAAGGAATTTCACGAAATTTTGACAGAGTTTCCTCTGTTTTCCTACTAGCCTCACCTGCAAATAGAGAACCCAGCAGTACCAGACATCACCATATGAACATATATATATATATATATATATATATATATATATGCGGGCCGACAAGGTCACCGCTGCTGTAGAACCGCCTAATAAACATATCATACAAACGAGATCATACCAACATAATTCCCACACCCACATGTATCCACAGACCTCTATGCACAGAAACTGGATCACGAGACAGGATAGAGCCCCGCCATACCCTCGAATATATATATAAAATGAAAAATACAAAGAAAATACATATACAAGTATATACCAAACGATCTGCTCCTGATGCAAGGGAGCACTTCAACGGTAGACGGAGGTCTTAAGAAGACGGCCCTCTAACCTGCTCGTCTGTACCTGCAGGCATAAACACAGCTCCCGAAAGGAGGGGGGTCAGTACGAAATATGTACCAAGTATGTAAAGCGGAAATCCCAAAATGTAAGTGAAAGTAATAATCCAAATAAGAAAATATAGAAGTCAAACCTGTATGTCAACATCAAAATATTTATTTATTCAAACATCAAAATAATGCATATCGGACAGGAACGATGGCTACCTCTAAACGCGCGCCATGCTACAGCATAACACCAGAAGTTTCAAATCTCCAAAATCTCCAACACAAACCCCAAACGAGCATAAGTGAACTAGGGCTACGCGCCAAGCGTTTACATATCATAATGCATAAAGGTCATCATGCCCGTTTATGGAGCCGAGGCGATGGTACCACGCACTCCCGTGAGCCGGGCGAACTCGGCCCAGCATTCACACGTCATGATGCCATCCCAACCCAGCTCCTTATGTCTCCAGCTAAGCAAAGCCGGTCCATGGGCAAACCGACCCGTCGTATTCAGCCAACCTCGGAATATATATACATATAATCATATATGCGCATGAAATATCTGGCCCGAGAACCAATGAACGAGGCCAAAGGAGCATGAACAGAGTCGTGAGAATCATATGCATAAAAATTGGTTTCAAAAACTTGAAAAATCAAGTAGTTATTCTTTTAGAGGTAATTTTGGAACAAACTGACCTATAGCTTTCCAGTTTTTTAACTCCAGTCAAACGAACACTGTTCATGGGTTCAAAACTCAAAAATTTAAGATGAAATAAATTTATCGTAAGATTGGCCAAACATGAACGTAGATTTTTTTCAAACTCAATTTGTACAGGAAAGGAACTTTTCAATTGTCCAACATTGAATAAACTTGCGAATTCATGCCAAAGGGTAGGAAA
>JAOTQJ010156120.1:0-29708 GCA_025642045.1 Solanum sejunctum | reverse complement strand
AAACTCAAAAATTTAAGATGAAGTAAATTTATCATAAGATTGGTCAAAAATGAACATAGATTACTTTCAGACCCAAACTGTAAAGGAAAGGGACTTTTCAAACGTACAACTTTGAATGAGCTTACTAATTCATGCCATGGGTAGGAAATCTTTACATACCTCAATTTTGCTTGCCAACGTAAGGTTAATCCAAACTTAGACTTCCAAATGTTCAACGTCTACACAATTACAATAACCCCAATGATTAATATCCATATCAAGCCTTAATTCCTAACTTTTTAGTTCTAAATTTATAAAAATTTTGGCTGCATTTTCTCTTAAAATACGTCGCCCCGAGAATTCAACTCAGCTCAAATAATCAGTCAACAACAATAACAACAACCTATAACATCAATAAACCTTTTCCAATACCACCAAAACATCAAAATACCACAAAATGCAATTGCAACGTAAATAGTAAAATAGGGTAGCAGTGATTCAAACTTATATCTACCATATTCAAGCCTTCCAGTATACTCCAAAAAACATAATACACCACCCCAACGCTCAACGCAAACCCCCAACACTAAAACATAACATTATACCGTCGATGGGACTCCAATTCAAGCTAACGTTCATGTAATCTTTTGAATAATTTTCTAACACTTCCTTCACCCATAAAGACCATTTCCATGACAAATAAACACAAATACATGACAACAATTCAATATATAACCATATGCAAATTTGTTCCCAATTCGACCACACATTCGAAATCTGCAATTCCATTAACACCCAATCCAATTTTCGCATTTTACCTTCATTTTAACACATTCTTAATACCTTCACAACCTTTAATTAACATAAACAAAGAGAAAAATTAACATACCTTTCAATCCTTCACTACACTCAAATTTATTGCAACCGCTAAGCTACGCATTTTCTTGACCAACCAACGCACCACGCTACTTAGGGGCTTCAATATACTGAGCTTGAAGCGTCAAATAATTGAAAACACAAAAAACTAGAATTTTTTGGAATTTCATTGTAGCAACCGGAGAGGTGCTACCGCTTGCTCAATATTTTTGTTCTTCAAATATGACTAAGTATGGACTTGTTGATTTTGTACAAGGTATATGCTTGTATATATAGACAATAAGTATACCACTTGGACTAATCAAAAGCTTACATATACATTTTGACCCCACCTCAAATTATCCTTAAGGACCAAACTTAGAAGAAATTTTGCATTCGGTCCCAAACTTTATTAAATCGAATCAATTAAGGACTTTTGGGGTTTAAGTTAAGTTACGGGTCCTAACATTCTTCCCATTTCAGAAAGGATTTCATGAGTAACTTCACCTTGCGAGAGTCTATCACATTTTGGAGAAGTAACCTTCCTTACGAGATCTCGTCCCATTTCGGAAAGAATTTCAAGAGAAACTACACTAAATGGATCTACTAGTATTGCAATGGTATAACATAGTCCTATGGTGGTACATAGTTCAAGAAAAGAGAGCAAACCCTCCATCCAACGGTGCTAAGCCTAATCTCATGGAATAATTGAAATAATGATAACTTTAATACTTATTAAAAATATAGAATCATGACACGAGTATCTCTTGAACATCCTTGACCTCTAATGGTAAGCCCAAATTCAAAGCATAAGAATAGATCATCATCAAACATTACCTTTGTATTAACATAGATAGGCTCACAAAAGGTATAATCTTTGAAAAGGGCTTAGCTTCATACTTGCATAATTATAGATAATTTCATGAATTCATAACATATTTGATAACCCATATTCATCATGAAGTCACTTGACTTGTAAAACATATACATATCTTGAGAATTTCTTAACTTGGCATTTTATCAAATACTTGGTAACCACATATGAGGACATGTTCAAATCATGAAAAATGCAAGAGCATAGATCATGAAATAGTGAAATCAATGCATCTTAATATCATGTAAATCAGCCCACCAACATCATGGTAAAACTCCTTCATGGGTAACTTATAAATCATATCAAAACATCATAATAATTCATAGATTTCATAGCTTGAATTATGTATAGTCTCAATAGACAAAGATCACTTCATAGTATAAGCTGAAAATGGATATTTATGCATAATCAACAATATTTGATAAAACCCCAACATATTTCATGCTCATATATCAAAATAATATATACCCATAAGAAATACAACTTGAAATTATACAATTTTCATAAAAAGAAAGATTGGGCTTCATGGGTGAATTGAACCCATGAATGAAACCCACATACCTTGACTTTAGGGAATTACTTGATGAATATTGGAAGTAAAGACTTGAAGTTTGAGTGAAATTCTTAAGATCCCGATGAGTTTTGACACTTGAAGTTTGAATAAATTATTTGTCTAAGTGTTTGAGAGAGTATTGGGGAATGTGTTGTATGATATGAAGGTGAAATATGGATAAGTATAGACGTGTTTACACACGGGGAGTCCTAGGACCAAGACTCAAATGCCTTGGACTGAACAACAAAAATAGGGTAAAATAACACAGAGCACACCCCTGGCGCGTCGTGCCTTGGGCACAGTTTTTCACTGGAAATCGCCAACTTTGAAATTTTGAATTTTTATAGGGTTGCTCTAAAATTAGGTTAGACCCATTTGTCACTCAATTTTGCCCCCTAATCAATAATAAAAAGCCAAATTTTTTATACCACGCACGAATTTTGAGATATATGTAAAATAGGATTCCGAACACTTTGAAGACACATTTTTGATCACTTTTTTAGGGTTATTTCAATAACTCAAATTTTAGAAGACCCATAGAAAAAACTAAATTTCACAAATTTTAAAATTCCAATGTGCATCCGCGACCAGGCCACGACACGAGCTAGGCGCGAATCAGTGTTGTTCTTTCCTCTGCGAGGGGTTCGTGTCGCGGACTAGACACGGACCAGTACAAGTTTTTTTCCTTAATTTCTTTTATGTCGGGCAAGGGAATTGGGGTTATAGTCCGATGCCCACTTATGCGTGAAAACACCTATACTTAGCCATTTTTCAACTCTATATCACCCATACCCTAACAAAAACCTCTTCAAGACTTAACCAAATATCTCATTCAAATTTCAAGGATTTCACGCATAACGTTAAAACTCAAGGATTCTATTCAATCTCTAAGTTCTCTTCGAGCTTATCTCAAGAAAATCCAAGTTTGAGGTATGTAGGTTTCATCCATTGGGTCCTTTCATCCATGGAGTCCAATCTTCCTTTTTATGAGAATTGCATGTTTTCAAGGTGTATTACCTACGGGTATCTCTTATTATGAATTATGAGCGTAATTATGTTAGAGTTTTATGTAATGTTGATTGATTATGCATGACTATCTATTTCAATCCTATACCATGAATTGGTTTTGTCTATCAAGACTATGCATGTTTTAAGCTATGAAACTATGACCTATTATGAGATTTGATGATGGATTTCAAGGTACCCTACATGGGGGTTTTACTACATGTTGGTGGGTTTATTTGAATTAAGTTTTCTCATCTTCTTTTACTCTCAAATTGAATGATTTTTAACTAGTACCATGAATCCACCAAGTGTTTGATAAAATGTCAAGTTAAGAATTCTCAACTTATTAATGATCTATTCGATGATTTACAAGTCAAGTGACTATATGATTATTAAGGGCTTTCAAGTATATATTAAATGCATGAAAAGTATCTATGATGTTACAAGCATCAAGTTAAACCCTATTTCAAGATTTTTACTTCTTGTGAGTCGTTCATGATAAAGCAGGGGTTCATGTATGATTATGATTTACTCTCATATTTCAAGTTAGGCTCACCATTAGAGGTCAAACATATTTATAAGCTACTCAATTCATGTTCTTACAAGCTATTCATGTTATGATTAAAGTGTGATTATTTCAAATATTCCGTGAGATTAGACTTAGTACCGATGGATTGGATGTCAGTATGAACTATCTTCAAGTGTCCATACTCCTTTCCTAAACTATGTGCCAACATAGAATTATACTTTATGCTTGCTATACTAGTGGATCCATTTAGTGCACTTTATCATGAAATTCACCCTGAAATGGGACTGGTTCCCGTAAAGGAGGTTACTTCTCCAAAGTAGGATGGGCTCCCATAAGGTGAAGTATGGTTTACCTAGGCAAGTAAGCCACCTCTTTACCGATGAGGGGTAATTATCGAAATTCAAAGTTTTAGCTTTCTTGTTCTTACTCATATTAGTTAGGGTCTCTTACCATACATGTATTATGTCCTATGCAAGTTGAATGATTTACAAGCATAGTTTACTTCAAGTGTTGGTCATGCATGCTATATTGAGATTATACTTATATATTGCTTATTATTATGCATTTTGACTATGTTGGCTTATATTTATTTGTATTGCATCCTACATACTTAGTATATTCAAATGTATTAACTCATACTCTATGCTTACATGATATTACCATGTAGGAACTGGAGCACCATTTGATTATTGAAGCAAGCTTTGGTGAGTCCTCAAGTCTGAAGATACTATCTTTATTACTCTTGTTATTTTGATACTTCTTTATATCGAACATTTGTTACTATGAGAGTGAGCCTAGAAAGTGTCTTAGCTCCCATTCTATTCAATGTTAGAGGTATTGTTGGATATTATGATGTATTTACGCTTGAGTTTGACTCTTTAATGCTTTAATGATTATCAAAGACTTCCCTTAGTCCCTATTCCCTTTTTATTAAATCTTTCATTGTTATTTACTTTGCTTCCATGACCAAAGATGTGTGGTTTATATGCTAAAAGGCTTATTTGGGTCCCTTTGGATTCCTATTCACCATGTCATATCTAGGCCCTAGGCTTGGGTCATTACAAACTTGGTATCAGAGTACTAGGTTGTTAATGGTCCTCGGAATCTAACACACTACATCGATTAAAGTCTTATTCATGGTTGTGAAGTGCACAATATGACCTAGAGGCTATGAGGCATTTTAGAAAATGTTTCACTTCTTCATGATCTATGTCATGCAGTAGAGCTAAGTCCTATAAGGCTTATCACTGATTCCTAACCATTACGATTTAGTATATCTCAAGTTATTCAGAATGGTAGATAGGATGGTGACCATCTCTTACTTGAGGGTTAACTTCCCAATGGTACATGTCAAATGGGAGGTTTGTAATGCTTTATGGCTATTAGACAAGGTTGTAACCGCTGAACTCAAGCAACAAATGGGTGCTACTGAGATTTTAAGGGATAAGAGGAATGACAGGGAGGCCAAGAGGGACCGAGTTGGTGGTGCCTCACCTTCTACTAGACTACCGATTCCCAAGCACAAGAAAAAAAAGGATCCTTTTTGCCACTAGTCAAGAGTGTGGCAAGAAGCATCAAGGAAGGTGTTAAGTGTTCACTAAAGATTTTTTCAAGTGTGTTAGCATTAGGAATAGTATAGGGAATTACATGGTGGCCTCAAGGAAAGGGAGAAGAAGGGATCAATTTGAAAGTAGGCTCCTATATGCTAAACACGGTGGCAATGGTGGAGTGACCTATCCTAGGTGCCCAAAGTGTGGGAGGAATCATGGTTGCACATGTTGGAGGAACACGGGTACATGGTTTAGGTGTGTTAAAATGGGTCATAAGATTGTTGATTGTCCATATGCTCAAAGAAAAATGCAAGGGTGTCGGTGTTTAAGCTTCTCCTCTGTGCCACAAGTGTGGAAAGTACCATCTGGGAGATTGTTTGGCCTATTCGAGGGTATGTTTTGAGTGTGGCACAAAGGATCATAAGTCAATACATTGTCAATAGGTTGTAACGATTATGAGGATGACTGTCGATGTTACCAACCATACCCCTCTAAGGGTCACTAGCTTTGGCATGGTGCTTCAAAGGTGTGTTAAAGGTTTTTGATTTTGATGTGTATGCTTAATAGACCTGGGTGCCGCTCTTTCTTTTATAACTACTTTATTCCCAAAAAGCTTTATGTTAGTCCTAAATTGTTGTGTAAACGTTATGAAGTGACTACCCCCATTGGTGAGTACATTATTGCTAGAAGAGTCTATAGAAATTATCCCGTGTTCATATTGCATAAAGTCTTGCCTTGTGATTTTGTTGAATTAGATATAGTGGATTTTGATATCATTCTTAGGATAGAGTGGTTGCATATATATTATGCTTCTATTGATTGTGGAACCCGTAGGGTTAAATTCTATTTCCCTAATGAGCCCATCTTTGAGTGGGAAAGTCGTGATGTCATGGTTAAGGGTAGATTCATTTCATGTCTTAAAGCCCAAAAGTTGATTTCTAAGGCTTGTCTCTATTATCATGTGAGGGTTAGGGATATTGATTCCAATGTCCTTCCTATTGAGTCAGTTCGGATAGTTAATGAGTTTCTTGATGTCTTTCCCGATGAGTTTCTCGGTGTTCCTCCCAAAAGAGAAATAGTTTTTGGAATAGACCTCCTTCCCAATACTCAACCTATTTCTATTCCCTCTTACCATATGGACCAAATATAATTGAAGAAATTAAAGGATCAATTGAGGAATTTGTTCGAGAAGGATTTCATATGGCCTAGTAAGTCATCTTAGGGTGCACCAGTGCAGTTTGTGAAGAAAAAGGATGGTTCTCTTAGAATGTGCATTGATTAACGAAAATTTAATAGAGTCACCATAAAGAACATATACCCTCTACCATGGATTGATGACCTTTCTGATCAACTTCAAGGAGCTAGTCACTTCTCTAATATTAATCTTCTATCCGAGTACCACCTAGTGAAAGTAAAGGAGTGTGATATTCCCAAGATGGCTTTCCAGACTAGGTATGGGGACTTTACTTTGTCGTTATGTCCTTTAGGTTGACTAATGTACCAACTATATTTATGGTCTCATTAATAGGGTCTTTAAACCCTACTTTGATTTGTTTGTGGTTGTTTTTATAGATGATATCTTGATTTATTCCCACAGTGAGGAGGAGTATGTGAATCACTTGAGGGTGGTGTTGCAAATCTTGAAGGAGGAGAAGTTGTATGCTAAATATGAAAAATGTGAGCTTCGGTTGAAAGAGGTTGCTTTTCTTGGGCTTGTGGTGTCGGATGATGGCATCAAGGTGGATCTTAAGAAGACGGAGATGATTAGAAATTGGCCTAGACCTTTGACTCTATCAGATATTAGAAGTTTCTTGAGTTTGGCGTGTTATTACCGAAGGTCTATAAATGGCTTCTCTTCTATTGATTCTCGTATGACTAAGTTGACCGAAAAGAAGAAAAAATTCATGTGGACCAATGAATGTGATAAGAGTTTCCAAACTTTTATAGATAAGTTTGTCTTCATTCCTATCTTGGCTCTACTGGAAGGGTTGGAAGGGTTTGCAGTACATTGTGATTCCTCAAGAATTAGTTTGGGGTGTGTTCTGAGGCAAAATGGTAAGGTGATAGCATATGCCTCTATGCAACTTAAGGTGCATGAGAAGAATTATCCCACCCATGATCTTGAATTGGCAATTGTAGCATTTGCTTTGAAAAATTGGCGTCACTACTTGTATGGGGTTCATGTTGTTGTGTTTACCGACGATAAGAGTCTCCAATATGTGTTCATCCAAAAAGAGCTCAACTTGAGACAAAGAAAGTAGTTATACCTCCTTAAAGATTATGATATAAATGTATATTATCACCTCAAAAAAGCTAATGTTGTGGTTGATGCTCTAAGTAGAGTGCCCATGGTAGTCTAGGTCATGTTGATGATGGTGGCAAGGAGGCGGCTAGAGAAGTTCACCATTTGGCTAGATTAGAGGTTAGGTTGGATGAAGTTAATAATGGTAGTGTAGTGATTGTTGATGCTTCTAAATCTTCCTTGATTGAGGTAGTAAAGGCAAAACAAGACCTTGACCCCGCCTTGCTAGAGTTGAAGGCCTTGGTGAGAGATAGTAAGGTGGAGGTTTTCTCCCAAGAGGGAGATGGTTCCCTTAAGTAGCAAGGTAGATTATGTGTGCCAATATGGATGACTTGAAAGGATTGATCTTCAAAGAGCCCCTTAATTCATCCTGTTCCATTCACCCCAGTTCTACAAAGATGTTTAGAGACTTGAGAGAGGTGTATTGGTCGGGTGGTATGAAAAGGGACATTGTCAAGTTTATATCCGGATATCACAATTGCTAACAAGTGAAGGCCAAAAATCAAAGGATAGGTGGCCTAGCCCAAGATATAGAGATTCCTACTTTTACGTGGGAAGAGATCAACATGGATTTTGCGGTTGGGTAACCTAAGACTACAAAACATTTTAAATCTATTTGGGTTATTTTGCATAGAATGACAAAGTCGGCTATCTTTCTACCGGCTGCAATTGGAGTTGAATATGCAATAGCAATCCAAGGTCATATACCCAAACGAAAGCTAAGCTTCCACTCACGACCCATGTAACAAGCTAGCCAAGTAAGAAGTGTAGAACAATTAGTTCATAAGGACCACCATTGTATAACCATTCATCAATGGATGTCGCTTCCCAGATTGGGTGAAAATATAAACCTATAGCTGCAGAAGTAGGATCAATTGCTCAAGATCTTTGGAATTTATCCGTACCTGATGGAAAAAATGGGATCACTTCTTATGGACTCGTTGAGAATGATTCTGATCTAGGTCATGGCCTATTAGAAGTAGAGGGCGATCTGATAGGACCTTCACAGACAAAAAAAAGCTTGTAGTCAGTCTGATAATGATTGAGTAACATTTCTTCTTCAGCCCGAACCGAGGAATCCCTTAGATATGATGCAAAAAGGCTCTTGGTCTATCCTTGATCAGAGATTTCTCTATGAAAAATATGAATCGGAGTTTGAAGAAGGGGAGGGAGAAGGAGCCCTTGACCCGCAGGAGGATTTATTCAATCACATAGTTTGGGCTCCTAGAATATGGCGCCCTTGGGGCTTTCTATTTGATTGTATCGAAAGGCCCAATGAATTGGGATTTCCCTATTGGTCCAGGTCATTTCGGGGCAAGCGGATCATTTATGATGAAGAGGATGAGCTTCAAGAGAATGATTCAGGGTTCTTGCAGAGTGGAACCATGCAGTACCAGATATAAGATAGATCTTCCAAAGAACAAGGTATTAAGCATAACAAACTTTTTGTTCTTGGAGATAATTGCATTTCGATTGAGTTATTTATATAAGGAAAAGGAAAGTAAAGAAGGTAAACAAAAAATCCATTTTGGGATAGTCCAGTGCCAAAGTCACTGAATGGGTAAGTCGCCAATCCCTGGACTATGTAATGTACTTTATCTGCTGGGTTACGGGCGGACGATTTTAAAAAGGACTGGCAAATCTATTCACTCTATCAATAACCGAGATGGATCTAGTGTATCATAAGGGATTTGCCTTTTCTATTAATTACTGTGGATTTGATCCAAAATAATTCTTGAATGAGGCCAGGGATGAATCGAAAAAGAAATCTTTATTGGTCCGAATCTCCTGCGGGAATGATTTGGAAGATCCAAAATCAAAAATAGTAGTATTTGCTAGCAACAACATAATGGAGGCAGTCACTCAATATAGATTGATTCGAAATCTGATTCAAATCGATTCAATACATTTCTTATGTATCAATGACCATTCTCAATATTATGCCTTGAAGAGGACTCGAACCTCCATGCTCTTTTGCACGAGATTTTGAATCTTGCATGTCTACCATTTCACCACCAAGGCGTAATGATCTAGTCACTATCTCAGAGAGAGGCTCGGTGAAATAGACATGTCTGTGAAGATGCAGACTACCTGCACCTGGACAGAAAGACCCTATAATCGGTGGCTGCCAATATATCTCGTGGTAACAAAAATGTATTTTTCTAGGGTATATCAAGGTTGGATCTAAAGAACCAGTCAAGATATGATATATAGGTCATATCTTTGTAGCAACTGAAATCTTTTGCATAAACAAAAAAAAGAAATGTAATTCGAAGTTGTAAAGCAAAAAGGGGTCTGTCACTTCATTCGAGCATAGGTTTTTTTGGTCTAAGAGAAAACTCGTGCTGTCTTCATCATTATGAAAATTTTTGCTGATTGCAAGTATCATCTGAATAATGATTTTTGAAGACTCTACTAAGAGAAAGATGGGCTGTCAAGAACGTAGAGGAGGTAGGATGGGCAGTTGGTCAGATCTAGTATGGATCATACATGGAATTCTCTACAATTACACTGTGGAACAATTGAAGAGATGTGGCGCAACTTGGTAGCGCGTTTGTTTTGGGTACAAAATGTCATGGGTTCAAATACGATCATCCCTACCTATTACTGCTCCTTTGAGCAGTAACGAGGGATCAATTGAGATCGCTTCAAAATGGACATAATCTTTGATTTATATCATGCTTTTCTAGTATATACACACAAAATGTATTAGGGTTTTGAAAAAATATTTAATCATCCTGGATTTGAACAAGCGTAGATATATTGCCAATGAATTTACAGTTCGTCCCCATTAACTGCTCAGGCATCGATCCAGGAAGAATCTATTTTTGACTTATTGGTAATCCATAATCAACTTCCTTTCTTAGTGCCCTACCCCCAGGGGAATTCGAATCCCTGCTGCCTCCTTGAAAGAGAGATGTCCTAAACCACTAGACGATGGGGGCCTGCTTGACCAATGGTCATCAATACAATATCATTACTCATACTGAAACTTACAAAGTTAATCTTTTGAAGATCGAAGAAATTCCATGACTTTGACAAAATTTTTTAATCAACTTACTTGACATAGACCCAGTTCTAGGATAGAATCAAATAAAATAAGGATACCACCTAAAGGACTTGAAATCCTCATGTTAACAGTTCCACGCCACTATTCTAGAACAACTTGGAGCCAGGCCTTTTTTTGCACTATTATCGATATGAAAATAATGATCAAAATTGGATTCAATTATCAACTGTCCCTATCAGAAATAGGATTGACTATCGATTCCGAAGGAACTAGAGTTACATCACTTTTCCATTCAAGAGTTCTTATGCGTTTCTACTCCTGGTGTCGAAGATTATGCCAAATTTTATATACATGAGTTGGTTAGATTGCATGGAGGGCCCTTGTATATCATTTTGGATTGTGGTGCTCAATTCACTTCTCACTTTTAGAGGTCATTCTAAAAGGCTCTTGGTACCAAGGTTAAGCTTAGCACAACATTTCACCCTTAAACGGATGGTCAAGCCGAGAGGACTATCTAAACTTTTCTTAGGATATGCTTAGAGCTTGTACATTAGAGTTTAAGGGTAGTTAGGATGAACGTCTTCCACTTATTGAGTTTGCTTACAACAACAGCTACCACTCAAGCTTTGGTATGATTCCCTTTGAAGCTTTATATGGTAGATGATGTAGATCTACGATTAGGTGATTTAAAGTGGGGGAGATAGCTTTGCTAGGTTTGGATTTGGTCATGGAGGCCTTTGAGAAGGTGAGATTGATTAGGGAGAGATTGAAAATAGCCCAAAGTAGGAAAAAATCCTACTCCTATATGAGGAGAAGAGAACTTAAGTTTAAGGTTGGTGATTGGGTTTACTTGAAAGTCTCGCCCATGAACGGTGTGGTCCGGTTGAGCAAGAAAGAGAAGTTGAGCCCAACATTTGTGCATCCCTATAAAGTTTTGAGGAGAGTGGATAAGGTTGAATATGATTTGGAGTTGCCTATGGAGATGAATATGGTTCATCCGGTCTTCCAAGTATCCATGTTGAGAAAGTGTGTGGGCGACCCAAGTGCTATAGTGCCCTTGGATGTTGTGGGTGTTGTAGGAGTTAAATTAACCTATGAGGAGGCCCCGGTGACAATATTGGATAGACAACTAAAGAGGTTGAGAAACAAAGATATATCTTCCATCAACGTCCTTTAGAGGAACTAACAAGTTGAAAATATCACATAGGAAGCCAAGGCGGACATGTAAAAGCGATATCCATATCTTTTCCAAACTACTCAAGCTAAAGGTTCTAATTTAAGTCCCCTATATGATTTCAAGTCTTAAGTTTCAGCCTTCGTGTTATTTTTGCATGCATTCATGTTCATGGTAACAAGTTTATCATAACTTTTAACATTCATGTTAAGACTTTATGAAATGATGTTTAAATATATTTATTGCATTCATGTCAGGCTGAAATCTTCATGATGACTTCTCTTATTCATGTTTATTTTACATTCGAGGATAAATGTTCCCAAGGGGGAGATATTGAAACGCCCTAAAATGTGCTTCAGAAATGCTCATAATAGTGATTTTCATATATCTCAAAATCGGTGTGTGATATCGAAAATCTGACTTCATATTCTCAATCAAGGGAAAAAATAGAGTGGAAAATATGTATAACCCAGATTTTAGAAGACCCATACTGAAAAATATATTTCACAAAATTTCAAATTCCAGTGTGCATCTATAACTATGCCACGAAGCGGACTAGGCACCAATCGGTGTTACTCTTTCCTCTGCGATGGAAACGCATCATGAACCAGTATAAGTTTTTCTTTAATTTTTTTTGTCTTCCAAGTACATTGAAGTCATAGTCCCATGCCCTCTTTTGCGTGTAAACATCTATACTTAGCTATTATTCAACTCCATACACTCAAAACCCTCACAAAAACCTCTCCAAGATTTAACCAAATATCTCAATCAAATTTAAAATATTTCAAGCTCAACTTTGGAACTCAAGGATTCTCTTTAATCTCTAAGTTATCTTCAAGCTCATCTCAAGAAAACCCAAAGTTTGAGGTATGTGGGTTTTATCCGTTGGGTCCTTTTACCCATGGAGCCTAATCTTCTTTTTTATATGAAAATTGCATGTTTTCAAGTTGTTTTACCTATGGGTATCTCTTATTATGAATTATGAGCATGAATTATGTTGGGATTTTATGAAATATTGATTGCTTATGCATAACTACCTATTTCAAGCTTATACCATGAATAATTTTTGCCTATTGAGGCTATGCATGTTTTGAGCTATGAAACTATAATATATTATGAAATTTGATGATAGATCTCATGGTACCTAATATGGGGGTTTTACTACATGTCGGTGGGTTGATTTGCATTAAGTTTTATCATCTTATTTCACTATCAAATTGCATGATTTTGAACAAGTATCATGAACCCACCAAGTGTTTGATAAAATGTTAAGTTAAGAATTCTCAAGTTATTGATGATCTATTTGATGATTTTCAAGTCAACTGACTATATGATGATTAAGGGCTTTCAAATATGTACTGAATGCATGAAAAGTATTTATGATGTTACAAGTATCAAGTTAAACCCTATTTCAAGACTTTTACCTCTTGTGAGTCATTCATGTTAAAGCAGGGGTTTATGTATGATTATGATCTACTCTCATGTTTCAAGTTAGGCTCACTATTAGAAGTCAAGAATGTTTATGAGCTACTCAAGTCATGTTCTTAGAAGCTATTCATGAGGTATGCTGTGGAATTAGACTTAGCATGGATTGGATGTCGGCGTAGACTATCTTTAAGGGTCCATACTCTTTTCCTCAAACTATGTGCCAACATAGGATTATACGTTACCCTTGTTATGCTAGTGGATCCATTTAGTGCATTTTATCATGAAATCCACTCTAAAATAGGACGGGTTCCTGTAAGGGGGGTTACTTCTCCGAAATAGGACTGGCTTTCGTAAGGTGAAGTATGATTTACCTTGGCAAGTAAAACACCTCATTACCAATGAGGGTAATCATCAAGATTCTAAGTTGTAGCTCGCTTGGTCTTACTCATGTCGGTTAGGGTCTCTTCCCATACATGTATTATGTCTTATGCAAGTTGAATGATTTACAAGCATATTTTACTTCAAGCACTGATCATGCATGTCATATTGAGATTACACTTATCTACTGCTTATTATTGTGCATTTTGACTATTTTGGCTTATGTTTTATTGCATTGCATCCTACATAGTTAGTATATTCGAATGTACTAACACATACTCTACATGATATTACCATATAAGGACCGGAGCACCATTTGATCATCCTCCATATAGCTGGTATGATCCTTTGAAGCAAGCTTTGGTGAGTCCTCAAGTTCGAGGACACTATTTTTATTATTTTTATTATTTTGAGGCTTCTTTATGTCTAACATTTATTACTATGAGAGTGAGCCCGAAAAATGTCTTAGCCCCCATACCATGTTAGAGGTGTTGTTGGATATTATGATGTACTTACGCTCGAGTTTGACTCTTTAATGCTCTAATGATTATTAAAGACTTCCCTTATTCCCTCTACCTTTTTTATTATATCTCTTGTTGTTGTTTACATTGCTTTCGCGACCAAGAATGTGTCGTTGATATGCTAAGTGGATTGTTTGGGTCCCTTCAGGTTCTCATTCACTGTATCATGTCTAAGCCCTAGGCTAGGGTCATAACGTCATAGGAACTTTAAAATTTGTACATAAGATGAAGGAACCATTATAAATCATAGAAAGACACTTTGGGAATATGAGGAGCACATGAACATATGTGAGAGCAACCTTTAACCGACAAAAATCATGTGATCTAAACTATTTCTATATTTCCCCAACACTGGAATAAAAGGGGAGATTACATGCCAAGGTGACCTCCTAAGATGCCTAAGTGGATCCACTAAAGTTAGCTATTGAGCAAGCCACTACTAACGGGTGGTCTAGAAGTCAACCTCTACTAGCAGGTGACTCTAATTTCGTACGGTGGCACATAGTCATAGGAAAATGGAATTGTACTAATGGTTTCATGCCTCTTCTAACAGGGAGCTTCTGTATTCATCCCAATATCCATTTGATGCTAAATGAACTCTCACGAAAAAATCATAAACATGAATCATAGAGTCATTTAATATGGAAAGGTATTCTAATAACTCATCCCATAAGCATTTAGAACATTAATCATCATCATAAGGATAGCTCTTAAATCTTGTCTATGCCTCTGCTAATGGCTTATCATCATCTCATAATTATAGTTAGGTGAGAGAAATCACACTTCAATCATTCATTCATTCCTGGATATATTTCATAGTATTCTCATGAATCCATGACACAAATAATGATTCTTTACCATTTAAAACCTTCGCATTCTTATATAGCATGGATCGAGACGTTCCTTCTTTCATAGTGCATTCTTTCATATAGAGTCATCCAAAACTAGGGATGTGCATGCTTAAAGACTCATATACATGAATTTCATAGATATCATGCATACGTGAAACAGGATGTAATCATTTGGAATCATTCAAATCAATCCAACATGGTCCTTGTAGAATCCTAACTAGAAAATCATAAATTTCAACTTAATATGTATCATAGGTAATAACAAAATACTGATATACTTCATATAACTAAGAATGCATCAAAAACTACATTATTATGTCAACTTTTCCAAAATTCACAACATATATAAACCCTGAACCCAAAATAGAATAGAAGACTTAAGCTTTGTGAAGGAAAACTCTTCACAAATCAAACCCACATGCCTTAGTTAAAAATCTTTGGAAGAAATCACGGGCTTTGATAGAGGAATTCCAAAATCCTAGCTTTTGCCTTCAATGGGGGACCTTAGAAGGTTGAGAGGATTTGGGATTTAGGTTTTGGGAGGATGGTTTAGGAATGGGGTTATTTAGGGGAGTATTTTAATTTATGTAGGGCATGTAAGAAACCAAAATGATGTATCATTTGGCTTAGGCGTGTGAAGAAAGGACAACATCCTTTTTTTCCACGAAAGTTGCTTTTGGGCAGTAAGTTAATCCACGTCCCATAGGGTAGGTCACATCTGCAAATAGCCTGAAAGTGCTTCACTAAAATGCACATAATGTTTTGGTCCAAACTCCTAATGAGTAAAATCAGTAGTGTTGGAAATATAATTCAAAGAGCTTTCATTTGGTAGGTTGTCCAGCATCTAATCCATTGTTTCTAAGATATATGATCATTTAAAGTAGACATATACATGAACTCATGCTAAAACTTAAACGACTAGAATCGGTTGCACTCAACTTGATGGGAGAGGGGCTTGGAATTCCTTGAGGGGTCATGAAGGGGGTAGATAAGGCTGTTAAGGATTTAAGGGAATAGAAAAAGTTGAAAATACCCTTAATGAATCCAGAAATCCAAACCATGAGAGCCTACTGTATGGGTCGTACAAAGAAGCACGACCCGAATTGTTGTTTATAAGCAAATAATCAGAAACTATTATTTTTGGCCCCAAAATCATGATACATCTTACAAGACATATATGGACTTGCAGGTTATGGTTAGACGCATAGCTTCCTTCCATACTTAGCCATTTTTATCATCCTCTAGGTACCTATCCACGAAGGAATTTTACAAATTGTATAACACTTTATAGGATGTGTTATTGGTTCGTAGATCACTTTCTTGAAACTCCAGTTTCCTTCAAGTCAAGGCCCTCAATCTACAGACCTAACTACGGTTCATAACTTCATCTACGAGTCATAAATTACCCTCATCTAGTAACTCTAGTTCATTTTTTAGGCCAATTTTTCTGCACTCTTAGGATCCAAAACTAGGGGTCGTTGGACACCACCTTGTAGCGTCCCATATATCTAGTACGCAATTTTCCTTTCTTATCATACTAGAGTATACCTTCCATTAGAGACACCTTTAAGTAAATCGAATCACCAACTTGGAACTCAAGTTTCCTTTCTTCTCACATCAAAGTAGGAGTTTTGTCAACTTTGGCTTGTTTACAATTTATCTCTTATACCTTTAATTTTATTCATAGCATTTAACATTAAGTCCCTTAACATTAATGCGACCTCACTGACTTCGAACCACCTGATAGGTGATCTACACCGTCTACCATACAATGCCTCAAATGTTGCCATCCTAATACTTATATGAAAGCTATTATTGTAGGAAAACTTGATAAGTGGAAAATGTTCATCCTAACTCCCCTTAAACTCTTAACACACAAGACCTCAACATATATTTTAACGTCTGAATAGTCCTTTTGGCTCGCCCATCGATTTAGGGATAAAAAGTCATACTCAACTTCACCTTAGTGCCAAGTCCTCTTTGAAAAGATTTTCATAAACGGGAAGTGAATTAAACTCCACCGATAATGATAATGGAATCCTATGCAACCTCACCAACTCTCTAATACACAAGCAGGCATAGTCCTTGGCACAGTATGTAGGGTCCCAAAACTGGGGGTCGTTGGACACCATCTCGTAGGGTCCCATATATATAGCACTCAATTTTCCTTTCTTATCATACTGGAGTACAGCTTCCATTGGAGACACCTTTAAGTAAATCGAATCACCAACTTGGAACTCAAGTTCCTTTCTTCTCACATCAAAGTAGGACTTTTGTCAACTTTGGCTTGTTTAAAATTTCTCTCTTATACCTTTAATTTTATTCATAGCATTTATCACTAAGTACCTTCCCATTAATGCGACCTCACTGACTTCGAACCACCTGATAGGTGATCTACATCATCTACCATACAATGCCTCAAATTCTGCCATCCTAATACTTATATGGAAGCTATTATTGTAGGAAAACTTGATAAGTGGAAAATGTTCATCCTAACTCCCCTTAAACTCTTAACACACAAGACCTCAACATATATTTTAATGTCTGAATAGTCCTTTTGGATCGCCCATCGATTTGGGGATGAAAAGTCATACTCAACTTCACCTTAGTGCCAAGTCCTCTTTGAAAAGATTTTCATAAATGGGAAGTGAATTAAAATCCACCGATAATGACAATGGAATCCTATGCAACCTCACCAACTCTCGAATACACAAGCAGGCATAGGCCTTGGCACAGTAAGTAGTCCTAAGAGGTAAGAAATGAGTTGACTTCACCATGCAGTCAGCCAGCACTCATATGGAGTCAAACTACTTTTTGGTCTTTGGTACCGAAGTCCATGTTGATCTCTTCCCATTTACAAGTAGGAATATCGATGTCTTCTGCTAGGCCACCCAACCTATTGTGTTTAACCTTGACCTATTGGCAATTTACACACTTAGACATAAATTGAGCAATGTCCTAGTTCATTCCATTCCACCAATAAAACTCTCTCAAGTCTCTACATCTAGGTAGTGCCGGGATAAATGGAATATGAAGAGTTTTGGGCTTCTTGCATGATCAACTTCTTCAACTCAATATCATTGGGCACATACAACCTTTCTTAGTATCTAAGTGCACCATCTCCCCCTTTGTGAAAAGACTTCTACCTTTCCAGCTTTTACTATGGTTTTCAATTCAACCAAAGCGGGATCAAGATCTTGCTTGGCCTTAACCTAATCAATCAAAAAAGATGTGGACCTATGAAAAATCATTGTACCACCACTTCTAAACTCACTCAATTTCATTCCTATTCTAGCCAACCTATGAACATCTTTGGCTAACTCCCTTTGTCTATCATCTTCAATATAGGACACACTACCCATGGAAAGTTTACTAAGGGTGTTAGCTAGCACAATGGTCTTCCTCGGGTGGTACTTCACACTCATATCCTTGAGTAGCTCTAACCACCTCCATTGCCTTAAGTTGATATCCTTTTGGGTGAATACATGATAGAGACTGTTGTAGTCGGTGAAAATATCCATATGAACTACATACAAGTAGTGTCAACAAATCTTTAAGGCAAACAATATTATCACAAGCTCAAGGTTATGAGTCGAATAATTCTTCTCATACATTATCAGCAGCCTTGAAGCATGCAATCACTTTCCAATTTTTCATTAACACACAACTCAACCAAATCCTTAATACATCACAATACACAATGAAACTATCATTCCCCATTGGCAATGTCAATATGGGGGAGAAAGTTAACTAATCCTTTAAAGTTTGGAAACTCCTATCATATTCATCTATCCACACAAACAAAGCCTTCTTTTGAGTTATATTGGTAAGTGGAGATGAAATAGTGGAGAAGCCTTGCATAAACCTTCTATAGTAACCAACTAGACCCAAGAAACTCATTATTTCAGTAGGAGTCAAAAGCCTTGGCTATATCTCACCGCTTTAGTTCTTAGGATGAACCTTGATGTCCTCTATAGAAACCACATGCCTAAGAAAGGCAACCTCATGCAGACAAAATTTGCACTTATCAAACTTTGGATAAAACTTCTATTCCCTCAAGGTTTGCAATACTGTCCTCAAGTATTCCATGTGCTCTTGCTATCCTTGGGAATAGATAAGGATGTTATCAATAAAACCACAATGAACATGTCAAGGTAATGCTTAAATACCCTATTCATAATGTCCATAAATATTACCGGTGCATGAGTGAGGCCAAACAAATCATCTATCCTCGAGGGGTGATACTTATTTTTGGTGGTGACCTTATTAATTTGTCGATAGTCAATGAACATGTGAAGTGGACTATCCTTCTTCCTTACAAATAATACCGGGGTAACCCATGGAGATCGACTAGGTCTAGTGAACCATTTTCTAACAAATCCTTCAGTCGCTCCTTTAACTCATTCAATTCTCTGGAAGCCATTCTAAAGAAGGATTGAGATAGGTTGAGTATCGGGTAAAAGGTCTATACCAAACTCTATCTCTCTTTCTTGAGGAATACGCGATAACTCATTTAGGAAGACATCAGGAAACTCACTTACAATGGGGTCTAACTCTAAAGGAGGGACTTTAGAAGAGGTATCTTTGACCTTCACTAAGTGGTAGATGTATCCCTTGGAAATTATTTTACAAGCCTCTAGAAAAGAAATAAATCGACCCCAATATAAATAGTTGCTACCCTCCCATTCAAGAATTGGTCCATTAGGGAATCAGATGTTGACCCTATAAGTTTTAAAGCCAATGGAAGCATAATAAGCATGCAACCAATATATAACAAGAATTTTATTGAAGTTTACCATGGGAAGCTCAACTACGTCAAATGGGATCACTTTATGCAAGATAGAAATGGGACGAATTCAATAGACTCTTCAGGCTATGATGGACTCACCTATGGAGTTACTCATCTCAGAGGGATCATGGAGGAATTCGATACATGCATGGAACTTATATGCAAGGGATGGAGTTATAAAAGAGGGTAAAATACCGATAACAATGTATGGAGCTTCTTTGACCTCTTGGTAACCATGAAGAGGGTAAAATCAATTAGTCCTTTGGGCACCTTAGACTTGACCCCTTTGTACTTGAGGCCTTATGCCCTCTCCCCTCCAATCCTTAGCATAGTGGCTAGGCTTCCCATAAGTGAATCAAGCATTTGACCCAGCTAGGAATTGTCCTTTGTGAGACCTACCGCATTTAGGAATATTTGGACTTTGGGGCATGGGATTTACCCCTTTGTACTTATGGAGAGGAGAAGTGTTAGTGAATCCTTGCCCACTTTGATTTTGGCCACCATAGAATTTGTGACCACCACCTCTTTGGTGAGAGTGACTCCTACTTCAACTCGAGCCCTTTTGTACTCCTTTGCCCTTTCACAAAGCTTCTCCTTCTCAATTTGCTCTGTATACATCATCAAGCAGGAAATGTCCATCTCCTTAACCGACATGGTTATCTTACATTCCTTAGAGACTAACTCAGAGATACCCAAAATAAACTTTCTCATGCGAGCCCTCAGATCTGCAACTATAGATACGGCATACTTTGACAATTTGGTAAATTTGAGGGATTACTACCTTATGCTAATAGTCCCTTACTTCAAGTTGATGAATTCTTTGATCTTTTCCTCCCTAAGAATGATGGGAAAGGACTGATCCAAAAAAGGCACATTTGAATGTCTACCAGCTAATAGGAGTTGGTCCTTAGCCCCTCTCGTCGGCCCATTGCACATACCAAATCATGGCGACTCATTTGAGATGATATATAACCAACTCGACCTTCTTTTCTGATGGAATACCCATCACCACAATCACCCAATAGTCCTCCTCTATGAAATTAGTAGAGTCCTCATCCGTCTTAGACCCATGGAACATTGACGGGTCTATTAGGATAAAATCACGTACTCGTAGCCGAAATAGGTACTTGACAAGGTATTGCTATCTCCTCATGGGCCTAATTGGCCAATGCTTGGGCCACTAGGGTAAACGCGGCTCTAAACTATATATGAGACACTTCATCGTCCTATTGGAGCAGAGGAACGTGTTGTTCTAGAATGCCTTGTTGAGGGGGAGTTCTTCGAGGCAACACGATCTAGAAATAAGTAAAATCCCATCTTTAGTTAGCGAAAAACTTTATTCATCTCTAAGGCACGAGATGAATAAGAAAGAAGGGAAAACTTTCCTAAATCTTCTCATAGCCTCTTACTCAAGATAGTGGTGCGCTTCACAACCTTAAATAAGACTCTATGCTACAGGGTATGCATAGACATCCGAGGAATATTTTAAAATCCCATGCTCTAGTACCAAGTATGTAATGACCTAACATAGGGGCCTAGTGTTCACACGGTGAATGAGATATCCGAAGGCTCCTTACCCAAGTCATCTCAAGCATCTTAAGCATTCATAGATATTTAATAAAAATAATTTGTGGAAAACCCATTGGAAAGGGACTAAGTGCTAATTTGGCAATGAAGCAACATTAAAAAATAGTGAAAATACTACAGTTATTTTATTTGTCCATATATCATAAGCAAATGGGACGAGTATAAATCGATCTCTATCAAATAGAAAGAAGTCTAAAACAGTACAACATAGAAAGTAAATGCCTCAAAAGGGGTACAAATACATCATCTTAAATCAAAGCAGCTATACTAGATAGAATGAAAAAGTGGAGAAGTCTCTAACTAAGGGTTTACCACAAGTAACAAATCTAGTCTTTAACGTTGAGTACTAGTCACGAGCCGGTGGAGGAGTACTTATCCATTTATGGTTAAATCATGCAAGCAAAATATGTGTTAGTACATTTGAATGTACTATGTATGTAATATGCAATGCATGGATGAAACTGACATGTGGTCATTATTAAACATAACATACAAGTATACATATGATAAAAGATATATAAATTTAGCTTGAGCATGCACAAGGAATATTGCTCAAAATCAATATGAGACAATGCATAAGAAAGCACATATAAAGAAAACATAGCGTAAGATCAATGGGCTTTGTGGAAATAGACCTTAACCAACATATAAGACTGTGTGAGCTACTACATAGAATCAAATGAGCGCCTTCTACTGGGTAAAGGCCAATGTTCTCCTTCCATTGGGAAAAGTATATTCTACTTGCCAAGGTAGATATCAAAAAATTAGTAACTTTGCAATTATATTTTTCACAACATTTGGGCCTATGTGGATCCACTAACCTAGCCTACAAAGGACCCCATGGTGGCACAAAGTTAGGGACATTGAGATATAGCTTCAATGATTCATGCCTCAACTAACACAATGAGTCCCAACCTATAGTCCTCTCAGTACAAAGTCATCCCATGGAATCTTTAAAACATATCTTAGAATCATAAGTAGCAATGAATAAGAGTAGCTTAAACTTAGGAACCACCAAGTGAGGATTGCCCTTTCATCTTGGGATCCTATCTTAACAACTTTAGGGCAATTATCATCATACTTATATCTTTGATAAAATTAACTTTAAAGATCTTCTTTAATGCCCTAATCATAATCATAAATCATAGAAAGATTTACTTGAACACTAGGTGGTATGTAAGATATCTAATGAAATCGTCGTTGGAATTGAGATCTTATTCAAAGACAAAGATCTCAAATATCTATTTTCTATTTATATATTATATGGATGATTCGATCCATAAGGACCATGATTGGGAATTGTATTTATCATGGAACAATCATAAATCACATAAGACATAAGAGAATTTCTCTTTTAAAAGAACATTAAAAATGTGCAACCTTTATCACATTGAAAACCATCATGGAATCATCACCATTAATCAAATATGCATATATATACAGAGCAAATAAGTTGTTAACGTTCATGTCATTTAATAACATAAATATTATGAAATCATCATAAGCATGCACATTAACTTGAGGAACTTAAAGAAAAGGTAAAATACATAATAAAGAACATTATGGGTGGAAGGATACTCATAAATCAATTCACACACCTCGAGAAAACTAAATATAAACAAAATTGAAACCTTTGGGGAAGAGACCTTAGAACCCTAGCCTTGCCCTAACATGTTCTTGAGAGCGTTTTTGCGTTAAAAAATGTTAGAGTTAAGAGAATGAAAAGAATGGGGGCTTCTTAAGGCTTAAAGATTGATATAGGGCCCCTTTTGCATCCCCAAAATAATGTAGTTTTAGGAATAAAATGGACATAAATGACAAAATGTTCCCTTACTAAAACTGCTAGAATCGACCTATGGGACCTTAATTAAGGGTCGTAAGTTGATCCACGGGCCATAAGCCCCTCTCATCTGATAACATATCTAAAATTTCCAGAAAACTAACTTTGTTGGACCCAAGGCTACGAAGCCTTGATACGGGTCGTATGATCTTTACAGGTTATGGTTGGACTCATAGAGTCCTTTAACACCTATTTATTTTTTCCCTTATCCTTGGCCTTATTCCGCTATGCAGCCTAAAATTCGTTTATGTCTAATGGTTCTATTAATGGCCCTACCTATAGACTGTATGACTTTTTACAGGGTATAATTACCCTGGGGGTTACCCTACACTTAGAAACGATTCCCTTCTTGAAATTTTATGTTTACAAACAGAACCTACAAGTCATAAGCCACCCCGTAAATCAGACTTCAAGTCATTTTTTAGGCTAACTTTTCTGTATTCGAGGCTTCTAATATGATAGTCGTTACAGTAGAGTTGTGTCTTGGTTTGACCTATTAGGGAGAGCCCGTGGCTATTATAGACAGGCAAATCATGAAGTTAAGAACAAAAGAGATTGCTTTAGTGGCATTTTAATGGCGCCATCAACCCGTTAGTGAAGCTATTGGAGATGGAGTTGATATGCGGAACTGATATCCTCACCTTTTTAAGGTTTTAGGTATGTTCCCTTATTTTATGTTCGAGGACACACATTGTTTTTAGTGGTGGATGATGTAATGACCTGAAGGTCATTTTCAGTATCCTTAACTAAATTATTATTTTGCCATTCCTGAAAGTTGCTTTAAGCTATTTTTGGATGAGTTAATTAGATTTCAAAAATCTTGTGAAAAGTTAGAATTTTTCTAAAGAGAGTTTTTAAAGTCATAAAGTTTGAAATTTTGAGTTTTGAGATAGTATTGAGTTTTAGGTATCAGAATGCAATTTTGATGATTCTATTAGCTCCCGAATGTGAAATCTAGTTTAGGAGAACTAACAGAACTGAATTTGGAGTTAAAATAAGAATTTTAGATCCAAAGTTGCATTTTTAGTTGAGTTTGGACCATAATTTGACTTTAGTCAATATTTGGTGATCAGAAGCTCAAATCAAAATTACAAAAGTTCTAGGTGTTCTAGATGGTAAAACTAATGTTAGAAATGGTCCCATTATAATTTTTAATGTTTTTGAGGGCATTTTGGGTATTTCAAATTTTATCTAGTTTTGATGAGTTTTATCTAATTTTAGGTTACAACATATACATCAATTCAAGTCAAAAATGATCGAATGCTCAAACCCTCTTCGGATATCTCTACTCCTCCTTCAGCAGCAACTCTGCCTCCTTGGTGGTCCCAATTATGGTCTGGAAAGATGCACCCTCACGAGAAGACCTGAACATATAGGAGTGAAGGGAGAATACTAATCCCCTCACAAATCTACGAACCTTTTTTACCTTTGTAGGTATCAATAATAAGGCATATCGAGACATCTGATGGAATCTAGCCTCATACTCGGCCACTATTATACCCCTTGACTCAGAGTCTCGAACTTGGACGCACTTTCCTTTCAAACACTATAAGGGATAAACCGCTCTAGGAATGATTCTGAAAATACTTCCCACTCAACTGGTGGGGACCTTACTAGCCTGGAGCATATATAAGACCGCTACCACTCTAGTTTTGCTCCTCGAAACTATAAGGCAACAAATATAACTTCCCGAGAATCCATTAGGTCCAAATCCTTAAACATTTCATAACTCAAAGTAAGAAACGCATATGCATCCTCTCTCTTACCACCTTGAAAGTGGTTTCATCTTTTGAAATCGCTCATACCTCTACTGATCATCTGCTGCCAATATCGGCTTATGAGCAAGCTGGGCTGGAGGAACCATCTGTGTTGGTCTATCAACTAATACATTAGGGGGTTTATAAGGTGTCTTGCCTATCAAAGTTGAATGATCTACTACAAACAAATCAAAATGTTGGGTCTTCTCGGCACCTGAGAAGGGGGAACCTCACCCCTAGCTAGTCACTGTAGAGCATCTCGGGCAATAGTCTCAACTATGCCCATCATCCATTAAAGAGTGCCCTGAATAGTCATGGGATCCTCGACCTTTGGAGAAGCACGGTGCTTCCTAGGCTTGACTAGAGGCTCAAGTGAGATACCCCTGTAATACTTTCTCGTGGGTGTTGAACCACAGGCACATCCTCGGCCCCTACCTTATCCTCTGGCTCTACCTCTATCTCTGCCCTGATCTGGGGACTCAACAATAGTCTCACAAGCAGGCTCTTTAGCCCTACCAATAGATATGGATCTGGTCCTTGCCATCTACCAAAAGAACACAAAATACTCAGCCACCTAGAGCAACCTCACACGAAGGAATTAAAAAGATAAAAAGGAATTTGCTAATAGTCTTTGTAGCCTTTTAATGATAAAAAAATGAAGTCTCTACATCGATCCTTAATACTATAATTGACTGGGCTTGTACACATATAAGACCTACGAACCTATGCCTCTGATACCAATTTTGGTACAACTCAAAAATGGATGTGATGACACTTTCTTATGCTGCCAAGACAAGTCAACCTAAACCTCCTCAAACATAACATGATAAAAGTGGAAGAAATAAAGGCTAAAATAGTTGATAAGCATAAGGAAACCTAACTGAAAAACCATCCTAAAACTGGTGTCACATGTATACACTTCTAAATAATAATACTCAAAGAAAATACAAGTCTCAGTATCTAGTCCTCAAATACAATATAACAAGATAAAAATTCCTCAAGGATCCATCGAATACACAACCAACAACCTCTCAAGAAATGTTGAAGCTCAATCCTAACATTGGAAAGTGTAACAAGAGATACCATGCTCACAACCTACAAAATATAGCAATGGGTGAGTACCAAACAACAGACATTCAGATGGAAGATCTAAACTTCTTAAACTAGGCCCTTTATTGGATCTCACTCACGTAACCTATCTATGGCTCCTGAAATAATCCACTGCCTATAGTGTAGCTCGTAAGTCCTCAAAAACTTAACTTCTACATAATTTTGCCCAAAATCATGCCAAATCCTGTAATCTTGCATAATAAACATAAAAACACATTAAATCCACTTACTCAAAACCCTTAAAATTGTATCCTGTAGCAATGGCATAGTTTCATACTCCGGAAGAACCTAATCTTCTCTAGCCTTAAGCTCAGGCTCGAAAGAGACCCTTTTCATGAACTCTAGTGGGTACCACTTCTCGAGCTCAACCCTAGCCTCTACCCCTCGAGATTTGCCTCCTCTTTTTCACTAATAAATAATACTTTAGCCCTGGCCATCTACTTAAGAAATGCAAAAACTCAACACTCATACAAGTAATTACGCGTGACAGGATTTGAAAAAATAAAAAGGACATTTCTTTCATTGTCTTTCAAGGATAAGCCACAAACAACTCCACATCAATCTGTAAGATTTTATTTAATTGAGCTTGTACATATGTAAAACTTATGAACCTAGGGATCAGATATCAATTTGTCATAACTGTAAAAAGTAGGTGTGATTGAACTTGCCTAATCCACCAAAGTTTGTTAACCTTGACTAGTGTCACAAATACAAGCCACTAAACTCAATAGAAATGAAGAACAACACTTCTTGATGTAATAGTCCTCAAATAGAACAAAAATATAGTATAATAGGGCCTTGAGAGTTCAGTAAAAACATAATCCACTACCTCTTGGGCAATCTTGAAGCTTAGTACAAAGTCAGAAATGAAGAAATTAGGTGGAATTGTGCTTACAATCTATGCAAGTGTAGAGGAAAGGGTGAGTATCAAACAACACGATACCCGACAAATACATTCTAAACACTGATTAAAGTAATGAACAACACATGTATTCCTATCAACCCAACCTAACCTCCACAACTACATCCCCGCAAGCAGACAAGTCAACCTACATAGCTCATAAATCATATATGGAACACAAGTAAATATATCATCGAAACAAGCAAAATTCATTCACAGATAATCAACAGAAAATATTCGCAGTCATATAAGATAATGAGATGCAAAAAATGCAATGTAATGACATATAACATGATACATATTTGTCTTACGATATACATTCACTGATCACCTCATATCGGAACCTATAGAGGTTATATATAGACCATGTATCAATTGATAAAGACCTCAATTGTAGGAAAAGACCTCAAAAATCAATACATCTGCCGAAATAGACTTCGATTGCCTAGAAAACCTCAGCAAAACACACCATGCAATAAAGACCTCAGATTCTAAATCATAATAACCCACCTATATCACTTTCAGAAAGCTATACAAAGAAGCATATGCATAATAATGAGTAAGTATGATATGAAATTCATGAACTAATGCCATATATCTCAACATTCACAAACAATTTCATTAATTAATGATTCATGACACTTAGAAAAATTTTTATACTCATATCTTACATTAACACATCAAATTATATAGCCATGTTAATTTCTAATCTTAATTATTAATTCATTTCATAAACCATTCATTCCAAAATCAAATCTCCATTACACCTCAACATAGGTAAAGAAAATACAAGGTTCAACACTTTTAACTATGACTTAATAATTCACTTATCTTAGCCAACAATCACAATCACTCTAAAACTGGAGTCTTTCCCTTACGAATCAACTCCAAAGAACTACAATCTAATTAAGTAATGATCCACAGTCAAATTTTAGAACTAAGTCACTAAAGTCAGTCATGCCAAAAGTCCCGTTAGGGCGGACTAGCACCTGTTGCCAATGAGGCTCAGGAAAACCAACCTTTATCTATGCGCTTTCTATACATATTATAAAGTATTTTTACATTTGATATGCCTTTATGAAATTAAACAGTGATAACAAGCCAAAAGGAAATACATATGGCTAGGCCGTTGGGGCCACAGTGTTTAAAGTATGAGACATGATCACACTTTAATTTACATAGTCTACAAAGCATCTAGATAAGAAAAAGTATCTAATAAGGGTCGGGACAGGCCCCGCCTTGACTAACTGTACAATTCAAAAATATAAGCTCTAGACACACACAAAACTCCGAAGCAACCTGGAGCTTGGTAACAATAGCTGGATATCTTGTACTCCTACTGGGGAGATCTACTAGCACCTGTACCTACAGCATGAAATACAGGTCCCCCATAAGGGACGTTAGTAGTGTACTAAATATATAAGGCAGAAAAAATTATATACGAAGTAACAGCTCAAATGAAACTATGCATTGGTATCGGATAAGAGACCATATATAGTTATACTGTGGGATCATGTATTTTATGTTCTTTTTATTACTTTTCCTTTACTGTATAATCTGTGCACAACATATAATACAAATGACCAGCTGATTAGTGGTAATAGGATCAAGTACCTTTTCATGCCAAATAATATGAAATCAAGTAGCCTTATATATCTCGCTATACAACTTCGCTATTACCTCTAGATAACCTTTTCTTTCTTCAAATATTTATTTATAACATAGTAGGTGATAGAACTAGCATTATTATCCAATAGATACATCTTGGCATCCCAATCTCATGAAAAAAACAACATATAGGCAGCAAACCGGTATTTATAAACCCAAGCATATTCTTTCAACCTTTTCGCCCCTAATTGTATTTTCTAATACATATTCTCATATACATAGCATGTGCATCCTGTTCTACTGCCATACAGTCTTACAACAATCCACAAAGCACAACATATAACAATTCTACACAATATACAAATAGGCAACATAACGTTATGTCCCTTTGCCCCATTTTGACGTCAACAATCCCAAACCTGTTCCAACTTTAACCAAACTATCCTCAATACATCTATACATAAAAATAGACTTAAAAAAGTCTTATAATAGTACCAAAGTAGTCATGAAGGACGTGAGGCAATAGCCTTTCATCCATCAACCTGCAAGTCCTATTACGTGCGTAATTACGATATCACACAAGAACTCACTTTTGCGGACTGTAAAAATGGTGCAGCAGCCTTTATACATCATTATAGAACCAATAATGATTAAACACAATAGCCTCCATTCATAATAAATCCAACCAAAAAGAAAAAAGCTTTCAAATAAATAAGAAAAATGTACAATATCTTTTGGAACACATGTTGTCTAATAATTTCAGCAAGCACAACTAGCATATATTTCTTATTTGTCATGGAATAAATATAATAAATACATGGATATTTTCACTTACCTTAGCCTTTAAGGATCAAGTTTCCTTCAAGAACCCCAGAGGGTTGTGTAGGTTGCCTTGTGAAGTGAAATAAAGAGAGAAAAAGAGCCTTTGGTCTTAAGTGTCGAATTAGGCAAAATATGGGCATTTTAGCGCTCGGTTGGTTTTTGAGTGTTCTAATGCCTTCATTTGCTTTGTAATTGCTCTTAAAAGATAATTTAATAGAGATGAAATCATGGGTTGAGCGGGCTGCCCTGTTTTGATTAATTTTTGTATAAATTTGTGTAATGTTG
>JAOTQJ010156096.1:0-29715 GCA_025642045.1 Solanum sejunctum | reverse complement strand
TATATATATATATATATGTTCATATGGTGATGTCTGGTACTGTTGGGTTCACTGTTTGCAGGTGAGGCTAGTTAGGACAACAGAGGAAACTCTATCAAAATTTCGTGAAATTCCTTACTATCGTGAATGGAAATTCGGTATAGTGTATGTCTGGGTGCCCTATTGGCACCAATCACGGCCCCTGGGTCGGGTCGTGACAAGTATTAGCATTAATCTGGATAAGAGTTCAAAGATCTCAAATATCATAAATTATATAGCTAGTATAGGATAGTTGGATCGTTTATTTGGGTGACTCTTGTCCCAAAAGAGGATTTAATTTGTGGATCTAGTAATTTGAATCATCCTTTACTCTAGCAAGGTATTGGATGCCTATAGCTATAACAATGCAAAGCTTTATATTATCACTTGCTTATATGGTGATGGTTGTCGGTTAAATAAATCCCTAAATGATGAAAATTAAATTTAATTTAGGGAAATTACATATGATTGAGTTGATTTGAATACATACTATCTTGTTTTAAAATTTTAAAACTTGCATATCATATTGGATCGAGTTATGCTTTGTTCTTGCTACTGAGTTCCTTTGAGTTTGTTCTATTCAACCATATTACATATCGTACATTTCACGTACTGAGGCCACTCAACCTATATAATTTTATAATGCAGATATAGGTCTTAGATCCCAAGCAGACACCTTGTTGAAGATCTAAGCTGTCCCAAACAGTGGTGAGACCTTCTTTCTTTCGGAGGAACTCTATTATTTAAGTTTATTCTATTTTTTAATTGTATTGAGATAGCTTTGAACATGTCTTGGAACCTTCTTATGAGTTGATAAAGGTTTCATAGATTGAGTCAAATAGAGTAAAATGGAGTCTGTCTTACTTTCAAAGTCAATTTTGGAAAACTACTATTATTTATTTGAATTGAAACATTAAATCATTTTAATACAAGATATAAAATTATTTTACATGTGAATTTGAATTTACACTTGAGTACTTTCTTTTGTTTCATATTGTCTTCCACTATTTGAATAAGTAAATTAAGCCAAGTGGTTTGCTTTGGAACTAGCAATGATTTTTGAGTGCCGACCATGCCTATGGTACCTTTTCGGTAAGTGACAAACTTTGTATCAAAGCACATAGTTCAAGTGTCCTAGAGAGTATTTAAACTCATGTCTAGTAGAGACCATATTATTAGTGTGAAATGCGCCATATACATAATAGGGAGGCTATAGTACGTTAGGAATTATCTCAATTCTTTCATACTCTAAATCTTGCAACAGAGTTATTCCCTAAGAAACTTATGGCGATTCGTGTGTTACTCAAGCCTTTCAAATTTTTCTAATCTATGAGGTGATAGAAACTGTACTGTTTAGACCCTTACCGATGAGTTCCTCTGCAATAAAGTAATCAGAATAGTAGGGAGACTGCACTAGGCTTGAGAGAAGCCAACTAGTGTGCCGAGTTGATTGATTTGAAAGAATGCACTCTTATTCATGTGTATCATGGGTTTGAGTTAGATCAAGATGTACCCTAGACTCTTTTCTTCAAAATATGCTTCCTATGTTATCTATAAGAGGAAAAGCTATATCTCTAAAAATCGTAAATTTACTACCTGACGAAGTGTGATTTGAGGTCTTGTAATCCATAAGCAGAATTGACTCATCCTAGAGTCACAAGAATAGCAGTCGAAAATAAGAGGAACAATAATGAGAGTGGTGATGGATTGAGGCTTGTAACTACAGTTATGTATCTATTATGTAAATAATTAGGTGATGAATTGATTGCCATAAGTTTTGACAAAAGAGTAGTGAGTACCATATGATTTTCCTGATGAAGTATACAGAAAGAGTTATTGTTAGGATGTGTTAGAGTGTGCTCAAACTAGAAAGTGGTTTTTGTTGATGAGTTATAGTATTCATATTAGTGAGGGTGAAGTATGGGTGTTGAAAAGGGGAACAAAGTACTTTTAAGGTGATAGATCTAAAGCTACGCTTATGATTTTGAAGGGAGATATCCATGAGATTCATAGAGTTATGAGCTTAGCAAGGTAAAGTGGTATAATGAATGCGTGAGTTATGAAGAGGGGATATATTGATCTATTATTTGCTATGAGATTTTTAGTGGGACTATGTTCCTCTTGAGTCTTCGAGTACTTGAGTATGTAAATCTGTGATTGTATTCATTCCTAATGATGACATTGGAGATAAAGCTCCAATTTTGGATATTGAGATTGAAGTCAACTTTTGAGTATGAGGTTTTGAGTGTCTGAGTATTTGAGTTCTTGATGGTATTCGTGCTTGATGGGTCTCCTAGTTTTCTCATTATGTGAGTGTTCTTCAAATTTTAATTGTAATATCAACATTTCAGGTATATAAGGCTATAATACATTGGATTGAGTTTGTCCATATGTCCCATGTCTAAGTTTTAATTTTTAATGAGTATTGAATTGAGTAAAAATCTAGTTTTTGTATTTTATTGAGTCAATTCTTCTTCTATTTAGTATTATATAATGGTGTATTAAAGCTATTATTATTTTATTATTGGAATTGTTGTTCGTGCTTACTTTCCTATGAACCCTAGTTGATTTAATGATCATGGCTTTTTCATGTATTATTTGATATTGAGATTTATGATTTTTCATGTATAAAGTATTATTCTTAATCAAGGTTATGCATGTTTTTTTTGTAAAGATGATGATTTTTATGCATAGATAAAAAGAGTGATTTGAGATGAAACTACCCAAATTTTTGTACAACTTCATCGGAGCTTGAGAATTTCATTTTGGACAAAATTTGGACCAAGTGCCATCTCAAGGGAGGCTACATGGTCAGTGTCAGGTCACACAAGCCATGTGGCCTCCAGTGGCACAACACATGGCCTTAATTTTCAGTGTGTGGCCTTGGAGTGGAGTTTTAGGCTAAGGCACATCACATTTAGACCCCACACAAGCCGTGTCACACTTCACGGACCATGTAATGTCCTTGAGCTTGGAACACCAACGTGTGAGGCTAAGTAGTGGGAGACGGACACCTTCATGGGCCGCGTGAAGGTTCACGAACCGTGTGCCCATCTTTATAGCTTCAAAATGGAAGATTTTTCCAAGTATGGACCACATCTCATAACCTCTTCATGAAGATTCTTTTCCACGTATAGGGGTATGGTCCATATCATGAACTATGTGACATCACACAGGCTGTGTAGCCCCCAATATAGCTAAGTTATTGAACTTTTCTTAATATGGAATCTTCACCCTCAAGCTAGGTTCACTTTCAAGCCTTTAGTTCAATCTTAATTGTGTCTTTAGGCTATCATGGGTCTCTTACATCAAGCCAAGTTTAAAAGAATTTCATTGGCTAAGTTTCTCATGAGTACCGAGAGAAGGGTCAACTTTAAATGGTTATATCTCTTAGCACCAAAGGAACTGAGTGGACCATGACCTTTTATATAAAATCTCTTTGAAATAGCTTTCCATCACACTTGGAATCTCATTTAGAGTACGGATGAAGAAGTTATGCCCATTTTCGTAGAACTCGTCTGTGTAGTGGCATATACAGATTTTTCTTTTTAATTCCATTTCATTAATGACATGTCTGTAAATTTGGTTATTTCTATTGGTCTTCTGTGATCTCCTATGATATAGAATGACCTTTTAAATACCTAAAACCATATTCATATTATTCACATTCACTCTTTCAAAAGACTCTCTCAAATCCTCTCAAGAGTTCTTGAAGATTTTCAATTTGGAAATCAAGACAAATTCAATTTTTCTTCAAATTATTTTTGGTTTTCTTCATATTGGTGAAGGTATTTGGGTTTCAATTATGGGTTACTTCTAATCAAGGAGACCCAAAATAATTTCAAGAAATCTACATGAATTTTGCTTACTTTAGTTTAGGGTTTTAAATATTATGATTTATTAAATTCCATTAATGAATGGGTTATGTTTATCTATTGATTTTAAGATGATTTAAGCTTTGAAATATTGAATTTCATCATTTCTATGAACTTATGAATATGCATGGTCCCTTTAAGGCTTTGATCTAAGCATGGATGATTTATATTATGGTTTAAATATGTATTTCGATATATTTTTTCTTTAATTCCAAATTATATTATTGGTCCCATGCCGTTCTCACAATTTTTCATAAGCATATGCATTTCATGAGCATGGTTTATGAGATTTTCGGTGGGTTAAGCTCGCATATATATATATATATATATATATATGTATGTACAAAAATTTCACTGAGTGAAGCTTATATATTAGCTAGGCCAAGAATGTGATCACATATATGTCTATTGATTATGGCTCTTTGAGCATCATGACTTACGCTTGAAATAAGCTTGAAATCATTTATGTATATATGTATTCTTGTGGGATGTTTGACTTAGCACTGATAGATTAGGGGTCCCCTCCCTTTCCCCAAACTATGTGCCTAACATAAGTCCTTCTGAAATGGGAGTGCCCGTAAGGATGGGTGCTTCATACCAAATGGGAGGCCCGTAAGGTGAAGCATAATATAATATGTTTATGTTATGAAAATCCTATCCAAAATGGGAGGCCCATAAAGAAGGTTACTTTATATGAAATGGGAGGTCCGTAAGGTGAAATATGGTTTACCTTTGGCAAGTAGACTACCTCTTTACCGTTGAGGGGTATTCATCGGAATTTCAAGTAATAGATCACTTGGTCTTACTTATGTCGTTGAGGTCACATCCCCCTGTATATGTGAGCATCATTTGCACTTCGTGTATCATGAATTTAAGAGCATCTTCTTATATTTACATTCGTTGCTATATATTTATTTCTATTAATATTATGTACCCTTGCCATCCAATATTATATGCAGGTTTTGGTAAGTTTCATGCATTACACTCTGCATACTTAGTACATTCAAACATAATAACGCATACTTCATCCTACATGATCTCACTATATAGGGACGGGATATTTCTTTCATCGACCATTTGATGGCTAGATCGGACTTTGAGACATTTATTGTGGTGAGTCCTATTCCCAAGGATAAGCCACTATTCCTCTACCTTAAGTTGCTTTTGTTTAGTTATCTATACTATGAGGGTGATACCAAAACATGTCTTGGCCCCTATCCTATCTTATTACTAAAGGCATCATTGGATATCTTGTAGACTCTTGTCGGATCTATGTGTTATGTGTTGTATTTGAACCTTATGATCATGGTTATCTTTTTGTTATGACTATTATGGTTTGATTATGGGAATTACGCTATATATTTGTGTTTTATGTGGAAGCGTAGAAGATCCTAAGTCCTGAATTTCCACCATAGCGTGAGTCATACTTACCCGCCCCTTAGTCATTATGCGCTATATGCTGTATGAATCTGAAATGATCCCAAAAAGTGTCTGAAAATGTTCTTCGGAAATGATCAAAGTCATAATTTTCATATATCTCAAAATCTATGAGTGATATCAAAAATCTAACTTCATATTCTTGTTTAGGGGGTCAAATTGAGTGAGAAATGGGTCTAACCCCAATTTATAGCAAAGGAATCACAATTTCATTTTTCCAAAATTTTAATTTTCAGAATCGATTCACAACAGTTCCTCAACATGTAATAGTGATAAACCTGTGTCAATCTTGCCTCAGTGAAAGGTCTACTTTGCAGACTGATGCGGACCTGTGTATCTTGGTGCCAGATTTTTATCTTGGTCCAAGGCTTTTGGGTCTTGGTCGCAAGTCCTACCATTCATAATAATACCTATACTTAGCCTTATTTAACCCTCATATCATTCAAGACATTCTCAAATACTCTCTCAAAAACTTAGATAATATTTCACCTCCAAATTTCAAGTCTCAAAACTCATCCAGATCTTAAGGTTCTCATTCAAGCTTCAAGTCTCTATCTCCAATCTTCTTCAAGGATTCTCCAAAGTTAAGGTAAGTGGGTTTATTTTATGTGTTCCTTTCACCCATGATACCCAATCTCTCTTTTAGCTAAAATTACATCATTTAAAGTTGATTTATTCATGGGTCTTTTCTATTATGAATTTCATTGCACACTATATTGGGGTTTTATGAAATTATGATTATTTTCGCATGTTTTGAGCTATGAATCTAAGATCTGTTGTGGAATTTGATGAAGGGTTTGGATGTATATTTCTTGAGGGTGTTATCAAATATCTATTTATGGTCTTACATTGAAACTTCTAGGATGAATCCACTCCTAAATTGCATGGTTTTACACTAGCACTACACACCCGCCAAGTGTTTGATAAAATGTTCGAGTTATGATTTCTTGAGGAATTAAAAGTCTAATTCATGTCTTAGGAGATGAATGACTTTATGATAATAAAAGTAATGTATATATATGATATTATCTCTATAGCATTAGGAATTGACCATGCATCACTCGGGGGATTGTAGGCCTGGGTAACCTTGTTGAGTGGTTTGTACCTCAATCGCCTTGCTTGGGAGGTGGTAGGCCCGTGAAACCATGTCGAGAGGTTTGTACCTTGATAAATTTGTTGGGGGTTTTATACCTTATCAACCTTGTGGGGAGGTTGGTATCTCATCCACCATGTTGGGGGATTCATATCTCATCAACCGATTGAGTGGTTCGTACCTCATTCCACCTCTCCAAGTGGGTAGTAGGCCTTAGATATTCACTAATAATAGTCACTCCTCACACATGTATTATGTTCTATATAAGCATGATTTTAACTTAAGTATCATTTATACATGTCATATTATTATATGCTTCTCGTTGCCTATGCTTATGCATTTCAATTATGTATGTAGGAACCGGCGCCTCACTTGAGAATACTCCTCCACAGGGGTAGTATGATTTCTCCCAAGCTTGTTAGTAAGTCCTCCATTGTGAGAATGATGTTTGTGATCTCATGCTATATTCTAAGACTATATTTCTTTCATATATGCATTGACTATGAGGGTGAGCCCGATAGCTTGTCTTGGACCCCGCTAAGTATCTAAGTTATAAAGGTGTTGTTGGACATATGTTGTATTATTTTATGAGCTTTAACACTCTTTTGACTCTTGATGTTTATGATATGGAAGTTGTCCCTAGCCGCGTTGTGCCTATTTACTATCTTTTGTTGTATTGTATTGCTTCCGCGACAAAGGATGTGTAATGATATGTTAAGAGGCTTGCTTAGGTTCTTTTCGTGTTCCCCACTCACCATGTCACATCTATGACTTAGGCTTGGGTTATGAAAAATATAGTATCAGAGCACTAGGTTGTTAGGTCCTCGTCCTCTAACACACTACGTAAATTAGAGTGTTGTTCATGGTTATGTTGTTCACCACAACTATGAGCTAGAGGCGTTTAGGAAATATTTCCCTTCTTCTTACTCTATGTCATGCTGTAGAAGTTGAGGTAAGGTTTTCCCCTTAATGATTGTCCTTTTCTATGTTAGATCATGCCTAACGCAAGAAGAAGAAGAGTTCCCAAACCCGAGAAGCAACTGGCTCATGGAGACCTTTAGGATGCTCTCACTTTGCTTGCATAAGTAATGGATAATCAATCCAAACAAGGGGCCCAATCCCCTCATGCTCCTACACCGGCATCTTGGGTGAGAGATTTCATTATGATGAATCCCCTAAAATTCTATAGGTCAAAGATAAATGACGACCCTCAAAAATTCATTGATGAGGCTTACAAGATTTTGGCTATCATGCGTGTGAGGTCAGAAGATAAGGCAGAGTTGGCATCTTATCAACTAAAAGGGGTAGCACAAATATGGTACTTTCAATGGAAAGAGGAGAAGGAGGTCAACAATGTGGTACTTTGGGAGGAGTTCAAGGCGGGTTTTCTTAATTGATTCTTCCTTCTTGAGCTTAGGGAAGCCAAATTATTGAATTTATGACTTTAAGAAAAGGGTCTATGAGTGTGGGAGTATGACCTCAAGTTAAACTAACTTTTAAAATATGCTCCACACTTGGTGGCCGACTCAAGGTCTCGGATGAATAAATTTGTGATGGGTGTTTTCAACTTGGTGAATGAGGAATGCCGGTCCGCTATGTTGATTGGTGATATGGATTTGTCCCATTAGATGACCTATGCCAAATAAATGGAGGAGGAGAAGTTGAGAAAGATAAGGGGTCATAAGGCTAAGAGGGCCTACTTCGAGGGAAAGTTCCATAATTGAAAGGGTGGCCGGTTCCATCAAGACCAAGGGTCTTCTCATGCATTTAATAATAGGGTTATCAATGATTTTCCAAGGGATCTAGGTGTTGGGGTGTGGTTTGTAATCGTGGGTTCCTGAAATATGTTAAAGGTCATAGTGGCCCCTGCTTTAAGGATACTAATTCTTGTTATGTTTGTAGGGAAGTTGGGCATAAGGTGTTGGATTACCCTTCAAATTGCAACAAGGGTAAGGATGTTCGTCCACAAGGTGAAACTGGGGTTCCTTTGGGAAGTGGTGGCCGACAAGGTGGTGTCCTAAGGCACAATCCATTTCATGGTTTACATGGGAGGCAAGCGGTTAATGAGGTACCCAATGTTATCACCGATATGTTGCAAATCTTTGATTTTTATATGTATACATTGATTGATCTAGGTACAACTCTTTCTTTTGTTACCCCCTTTGTTGCCAAAAAGTTTCATGTTGAACCCGAATTGATGTGTGAGTCATATGAGGTGTCTACTCCTATTAGTGCATCTATTATTGCTAGAAAGGTCTGTAGGAATTGTCCCATTTGCATTTTGCATAAAATATTGCCTTGTGATCCTATTGAGTTGGATATGGTTGATTTTGATGTTATTCTTGGGATGGATTAGTTGGATGCAGACTATGCCTCTATTGATTGTAGAACCCATAAGGTCAAATTCCAATTCTTAAATGAACCCATCCTTGAGTGGGAGAGTCATGATGTGGTAAACAAGGGTAGATGCATCTCTTGCATTAAAGTCCGTAAGTCGATCTCCAAGGGGTGTCTTCGTAATCTTGTGAGTGTTAGGGATGTGGAGTCAAAGGTGTTCCTATAGAGTTGGTTCCAATTGCATATGAGTTTCTTGATATCTTTCCAAATAACCTTCCCGATGTTCCTCTAGAAAGGGAAATAAATTTTGGTGTAGACCTCCTCCACGATACTCAACCCATCTCTACTCTCCCTTATCTTATGACCCCGACGGAGTTAAAGGAGTTGAAAGAGAACTTGAGAGACTTATTAGGGAAGGGTTTTATTAGGACGAGGAATCACCTTTGGGTGTACCGATGTTATTTGTGAAGAAGAATGATGGGTCCCTTAGAATGTGTATTGATTACTGATGACTCAATACTATCACCATAAAGAATAAGTATCCTCTCCAAGGATTGATGATTTATTTGACGAATTGTAAGGGGATAGTCACTTCTCTAACATTGATTTTCGGTCTGGGTACCATCAAGTGAAGGTGAGGGAGTGCGATATTCCTAAGATGACTTTCTCAACTAGGTATGAGCATTATGAGTTTATTGTGATGTCTTTTGGGTTGGCCAATGCACTAGCTATCTTTATGGATTTTATGAATAAGATCTTTGAATCCTACATTGATTCATTTGTTGTGATCTTCATTGATAATATTTTGATCTATTCATATAGTGAGGAGGAGCATAGGGGTTATTTGAGGTTAGTGTTACAAAGATTGATGGAAGAGAGGTTGTATGCTAAATATGAGAAGTGTGAATTTTGGTTGAAAAAAGTTTCATTTCTAGGTTATGTAGTGTTGGGGATAGTATTAAGGTGGATCGTGAAAAGACTAATTGGATTATAAATTGGCCTAGACCATTGACCCCGTCGGATATTAGGAGCTTCTTGGGCTTAGCGAGTTACTACCGGAGATTTATGAATGGGTTCTCTTCTATTGCTTCTCCCATGAAAAACTTGACCCAAAAGAAGGCTAAGTTTATGTGGACGGATGAGCGTGAAAAGAGGTTCCAAACCATTAAGGAGAAGCTTGTGTCTGCCCCTATATTGTCACTACCAAAAGGGCTAGAGGGGTTTGTTATGTATTGTGATGCTTCTAGAGTTAGTTTGGGTTGTGTTCTAACGTAAAATGTTAAGGTCATAGCCTATGCTTCTAGGCAACTCAATATGCATAAAAAGAACTATACTACCCATGATCTTGAGCTAGCCGCCATGGTATTTGTGTTAAAGATATGGCATCATTATTTGTATGGGGTGCATGTTGATGTGTTGACCGATCATAAGAATCTCAAATATGTCATCACTCAAAAAGATCTCAACTTGAGGCAAAAACGGGGCTAGAACTTCTTAAGGATTACCATATGGATATGCATTATCATCTTGGAAAGGCTAATATGGTGCAGATGCTTTGAGTAATGTGTCTGAAACGACCCCAAAAAGTGTCCAAAAATGTGCCTGGAAATGACTGAAATTTTAATTTCTATATATATCAAAATTTGTTCATTATTTCAAAAATTCAACTTCTTATTCGTGATGAGGGGTCCAAAATTAAGTGAAAAGGGGTCTAACCTCAATTTATGAGCAAAAGATTAGCAATTATGATTGTTCAAATTTTCAATTTCCAGATAGCAGTGCACGCTGCTTCCGCGACACGCACTAGTATAGTTTTGTGACTGCTTTTTTTAGTTCATCCAAAATTTTCTAAGTATTGGGCCTAAGTGTCCTCAAACGTGTTTTTACCTATACTTAGCCAAATTTCATCTTCATATCATCCTAAATATTTTCTAATACTCACTCAAACACTTAGTCATATTTTCATTCCCCAAACTCAAGTCCCAAACCCTCATCCTAAGCTAAGGTTCTCCTTCAATGTTCTTCTTCAAACTTCAAGACTCCATCTCCAAACATCACCAAGTTCATCTGTAAGCTAAGGTATGTGGGTTTCTTTCATGGGTACCTTTCACCAATGATACCCAAGCCTCATTTTACTCAAATTGCATGATTTAAAATTGATTTACAAATGGGTCTTGATCATTATGAAATTCATTTTACACTATGTTAAAGCTGTGTAGAGTTGTGACTGTTTTGCTATATTTTGAGCTATAAATCTTTGATCTATTAAAAGATTGACGAACGGGTTTTGATGTTTATTGCTTGAGGGTGTTGCAAGGTGTTGATTAACGGTTTTACAATGGATTTTTTTGCATGATTTCATCTCTATATTTTATTATTTTATACTAGCATTACACAGCCTCAAAGAGTTTGATAAAATATCTGGATGTGGTTTCTTGAGGAGTTAAAGGTCCAAAGTATGATATATGATATAAATGACTGTATGATGCTGAAATGAGCTTATGTATATGATAAATTATGGAAAAGTGTTGCATTAGACCATGCCCAATTCATGGGGAGTAAGAACTTGGATAACCTAGATGGGGGTTCGTACTCATCAACCTAGGGAAAGTTTATACTTCTCTACCTAGTGATGGGGCGACATCATCAATAACATAGATCGCGGTTCGTGCTCATCAACCTAGGGAAAGGTTTGTACTTCTTCACCATGGTGATGGGGTGACATTATCTCTAACCTAGATAAGGGTTAGTGCTTATCCATCGAATTGATGGTGCGGCATCATCACAAACCTACCAAAGGGTTGTACATTTCGAAGTCTAGCTTGGTCTCTTCTACACATATGATATCCTATATGAGCATGAGTTACTTAAGCATGTTTTACTTATGCATTGATCATATATGCCATATTGTTATATTATGTCTATTACCTATTGTTATGCATTTTGATTATGATGCTTAATTCTTGTTTGTATTGCATCGTACATACTTAGTACATTCAAATGTACTAATGCATACTCTATGCCTACATGATGTCACCATGTAGGAACGGAGTCCAAGTTGATCCTCCTCCTCCACATGGCTAGTTCTGTGCTATTCAAGGTAGTTGGTGAGTCCTCCACTTTGGGGACATTAGTCTATGTTTCTCCTATTATGTATTGATATATTCTTATTTATTGTCTAATTTGACTATGAGGGTGAGCTTGGTTATATTATATTGGCCCTCACTCTTATCTATGTATTAGAAGTGTTTGTTAGACTGGTTATGTATCTATGATATTCGTTGGACTCTTGTCTCTTTACTATGATGATACCGTGCGAGATTTTCCCTTAGCCCCCATTTCCTCATTCTTTTATCCTTGATGCTTAATTTATTAGTTTCGCAACCAAGGATGTGTAATAATGCTTTATGAGGCTTGCTTAGAGTTCCTTCGAGTTTCCCCTTGCATTCCGTGTCATGTCTAGGCCTTAGGCTTGGGTTGTGACAACTTTGGTATCAAAGCACGAGGTTGATAAATCCTCAGAGTCCAACATATCATGTCGATTAAAGTCCTATTCATGGTTGTGAAGCGCGCCATGACTATGAATAGGAGGCTATGCTATATTTTAGAAAATGTTTCCGTTCTTCATATTCTAAGTCATGCTATAGAGTTGTCGAAAGTTTTTTCCATAACCATTGTTCTTTGCTATGCCAGATCATACCAAACACTCAAGGATAAAGGGCTCAAACTCCCAATGGGCAACCTAACAATGGTGAGCTTCGGAATGCTCTCACTATGACTGCCCAAGTTGTGGTCAACCAACTCATTCAAGGGGCCAAGCCCCTCATGCTACTATCCCGAGAGCTAGGGTAGAGACTTCATGAGGATGAATCCTCTGATTTTTTATGGGTCGAAGGTGGATTAAGATCCATAAGATTTCATTGATAATGTCTACAACATCTTGAATATCATGGGTGTTGGTCCAAATGAAAAGGTGGAGTTGGCAGCATACCAACTCAAAGGGGTTGCTCAAATATGGTATGATCAATGGAAGGGTGAGAAGGGGGTTGATAATGTGGTGGTTTGTGAGGAGTTCAAATTGGCTTTCCTTGACCAGTTTTCCCTCTTGAGCTTAGGGAAGCTAAGTTGGGAGAGTATATGAACTTGAAATAAGGTGCTATAAGTGTGAGAGAGTATGCCCTCAAGTTTAATCATCTTTCAAAGTATGCTCCTCATTTGGTGGCCGATCTTAGATCTAGGATGAACAAGTTTGTGATGGGGTCTATGACTTGGAAAGTGAAGAATTCTAGTCTGCCATGCTAATTAGTGATATGAACTTATCTCAGTTGATGACCTATATTGAGCAAATGGAGAAGGAGAAATTGAGAAAGAAAAGGGGGTACGAGGCCAAAGGGCCTGTCTTGGGGGTCAGTTCCAATGGGGTGGCTGGTTCCATCAAGGCCAAGGGTCTCACTATGCTACTAATAGGGGGTTACCCAATGGTCTCCCTAGGCCTCAAGGTGTGTGTGTTGTGGCTCCTATTGATATATGTCCAACATGTGCGAAGGGCCATAAAGGCCTATGTTTGAAAGATTCTAATGCATGCTTTGGTTGTGGAGAGCTTAGGAAAAAAAAGGTAGTTTGTCCAAGAAATCATGGCAAGGTCCAAGGTGCTAATGCGGTCCCATTGGGGTGAGGTGGTACTCAAGGTAGTTTCCAAAGGCACAATCAATTTTATGCTCTATATGGGAGAAAAGGGGTTGGTGAGGTCTCCATTGTTATTGGTATATTGATAATCTTTGACTTTGATGTGTATGCTTTGATTAATCCAGGTGCCACTCTTTCCTTTGTTACCCCTTTTGTTGCTAAAAAGTTCCATGTGTGCTCAAGTTGTTGTATGAGTCATATGAAGTGTCTACTCCTATTGGTGCATCTATTGTTGCTAGAAAAGTTTATAGGAGTTGTCCTATTTGCATTTTGCATAAGTTGTTGCCTTGTGATTTTGTTGAACTGGACATGGTAGATTTTGATCTTATCATCTCTAAGCTAAGGTATGTGGGTTTCTTTCATAGGTTCCTTTCACCCATTATGAAATTAACTGCACATTATGTTAAAGCTATGTCAAGTTATGACTGTTTTGCTATTTTTAAGCTATAAATCTTTGATCTATTATAAGATTGAAGAATGGTTTTTGATGTATATGGCTTGAGGGTGTTGCAAGGTGTTTATTTATGGTTTTACAATGGATTTTCTTGCATGATTTTATCTCTATATTTCATGGTCTTATACTAGCATTACACACCCTCAAAATGTTTGATAAAATGTTCAGATGTTGTTTCTTGAGGAGTTGAAGGTCTAAAGCATGATATATAATATGAATGACTATATAATACTGAAATGAGCTTATGTATATGACAAATTCTATATAAAGTGTTGTATTAGACCATGCCCAATTCAGGGGGACTAAGAACTCGGATAACCTAGGTGAGGGTTCGTACTCATCAACCTAGGAAAGGATTTGTACTTATCCGCTTGGTTATGAGGTTTCATCATCACTAAACTAAAAGGGATTTTGTACTCATCAACTGGGAAAGGGTTTGTACTTCTCCACCATGGTAATGGGGCGACAATATCACTAACCTAGATGAGGATTAGTACTCGTCCACCCAAGTGATGGGGCGGTACATCACTAACCTTTCAAAGGGTTATACATTTGGAAATGTAGCTTGGTCTCTTATACACATATAATATCCTATATGAGCATGAGTTACTTAAGTATGGTTTACTTATGCATTAATCATACATGCCATATTGTTATATTATGCCTATTGCCTATTGTTATGCATTTTGATTATGATTCTTAATTCTTGTTTGCATTGCATCCTACATTCTTAATACATTCATATGTACTAATACATACTCTATGCCTATATGATGTCACTATGTAGGAATCGGGGTCCGAGTCGATCCTCCTCCTCCACGTGGCTAGTTCGGTGCTATTCAATCTAGTTGGTGAATCCTCCACTTTGGGGACCTTAGTCTATATTTCTCCTATTATTTATTGAGATGTTCTTCTTTACTACCTAATTTTACTATGAGGGTGAGGCCAGTTACATTATATTGGTCCCTGCTTTTATCTATTTATTAGAGGTGCTTGTTGGATAGGTTATGTATCTATGATATGCGCTTGACTCTTGTCTCTTGACTATGATGATATTGTGCAAGATTCTTCCTTAGCCTTAGTTTCTCCATTCTTTTATCTTTGATTCTTGATTTATTAGTTTTGCTACCAAGGATATGTAATGATACTTTATGAGGCTTGCTTGGGGTCCCTTCGAGTTTCCCCTTGTGCCGTATCATGTCTACGCCCTAGGGTTGGGTTGTGATAGTGTTGATGGGTAGCCTAGCTCATCTTGATGATGGTGGCAAATGGATGGGTAGGGAGGTCCACCGGTTAGGTATATTAGGGGGCTTAGGTTAGATAAGGTTGATAGTGAGGGTGTTGTTGATGATGGTTCTAAATCTTCATTGATTGAGGAGGTGAAAGCTAAGCAAGATCTTGACCATGCTTTGATGAAATTGAAGGTACTGGTAAAAGATGGTAAGGTGGAGGTTTTCTCCCAAGGGGGAGATGGTGCCCTTAGGTACCAAGGTAGGTTGTGTGTACCTATCATGACCTAAGCCTAGGGACTAGACATGACATGACGGATGGGGAATTCCGAAGGAACCCAAAACAAGCCTCTTAACTTGTCATTACATATCCTTGGTCATGGAAGCACACAAAAGACATATACATTAAAACAAGCATAATGGGGCTAAGGGAAGCTTGCATAAATGACAACATTACAAGACAAGGAGTCATGGCTCATATCATATACATACAACTTGTCCAATAAACACCTCTAAGTACATGGATAGAGCGAGGGCCAAGACAAAGAAATAGGGCTCACCCTCATAGTCAAATATAACATAAGATATGTCTCAAGCCATAGATAATAGGAAGATATAAACAAAAGTCCCCAAAATGGAGGACTCACCAACAAGCTTAGAATAACACCGTCTAGCCACGTGGAGGAGGAGGATGATCAACTTGGGCACCGATTCCTATATGGTGATATCATGTAGGCAAGAATATGCATTAGTACATTTGAATGTATTAAGTGTGTGGGATGCAATGCAACAAGAGATAAGCTTCATACTCAACATGCATAACAATAGACAATAAGCATGATATAGTAATATGACATGTATGATCAATGCGTAAGTAAAACATGCTTTAGGTAACTCATGCTGATATAAGATATCATATGTGTAGAAGAGACCGAGCTAGAATCCCAACTTTGGTTGGGAGATGCCATTCACAATTGGACACCCTAGTGGCGAGGTACAACACCTCTCACATAGTTGATTCCATTCAAACCTGGACACCCTAGTAGCGACATACAATACCCCTCACATGGTCGATTCAATTCACACCTGGACACCCTAGTGGCAAAGTATAACACCCCTCATATGGTTGATGCCATTCACACCTGGACACCCTGGTGGCAACTTACAACACACCTCACATGGTTATCTGAGCTCCTATACCCCCCGAATCAAGAATAGTCTAATACAACACATTATATAGAACATACATATCATATACACAGGCTCATTTCATTATCATAACATTAATCATATCATATCTCATTCTTTGGACCCTCAATTCCTCAAGAACTTATAACCAGACATTATATAAAACCCCTTAGGGTTGTGCAATGGGGGTAAAAGAGCATGCAATTTAGGGATGAAATCATATAGGAAAATCAGTGGTAAAACCTTTAATCAACACTTGCAACACCTCCAGGACATTCATATGAAAACTTCTCATCAAATCCAAAATTAGGTTTATGATTTGAAGCTCAAACCTTGCTAAAACAATCATTCTTTCATGAACTATAGTCACTACACAGTAAATTTCACAATCTACAAGACCCAAATGTAAAATCAACTTTAAATCATGCATTATTAAGTAAAAGAGGGTTTAGGCACCACGGGTGGTAGGACCCAATGGTTCAACACCACATACCTTAGCTTTGGAGAAGTTCTTAGTGAAGGTTGACAATGGAGACATGAAGCTTGAAGAGAATCCTTAAATCCGGATGAGGGTTTTGAGTCTTGGAATTTGGAGTGAAAATATGGCTGTGTTTTGGGGACTATTAGGAAATGTTTAAAATGATATAAGCATGAAATTTTACTATGTATGGGTAAAAACACATTTGGGAATAATTTAGAACACACCTAAAAATCATTGCCAGGAAAATACATATCTCCGTGTAGCAGAGAGGACATAGAGATGATTTGAACTAAGGTGTGCCCAAGGCGCATTGCGGAGCCGTCATGAACTTCTCATTGGAAATCGTCACTAAAAAAATTATAATTGCTATTCTTTTGCTCTTAAATTGAGGTTAGACCCTTTTCACCTAATTTGGACCCCTTGATCGCAAATATGAAGTCAATATTTTGAGATAACGAACAGATTTTAAGATATAAGAAAATCAAAATTTTGAGCATTTCGAAGCACATTTTGGGTACTTTTTGGGTCGTTTCAATATCTCTCCCTTAGGAATATTCATCCCCTAATGTAAGAGAGACTACAAGACAAGAATGATCATGAACAAATCAGCCTCAACAAGAATTCATGTGAAACACCATTTTCAAAATCTCAAAATAATTATAAAATCATCATAAGTTTGCCAACTTAAACATGATTGCATATGAATGACATGGATTTTGAAATGTAAGACTTGGAGTCACATATGGAACTTAGGATTAGTAGCTTAGGCTTGAGTGGAGTGGAAGAGATAAGGATAATGCTTTTGTATGTCTGTTTTGGCTTCCCAAGTAGCACTTTTAACTTATTGGTACCTCCAAAGGAACTTAATGGGTGCTACCTCTTTGTTCCTCAATCTCTTTACTTACCTATCTAAGATCTGAACCGAAATATCCTCATAGGTTAAGTTATCTTCAAAAACACCCACATCATCAAGAGGTACAATTGAATTAGGATCACCAACTCATTTTCTCAACATAGAGACATGGAATACCGGTTGAACCAAATTCATTTCACTAGGCAACTTTAGCTCATAAGCTACCTTCCTAACCCTCTTTATCACCTAATAAGGACGAACATACCTTGGACTCAATTTCGCTTTTTTACCAAAATGGACTACCCCTTTCATTGGAGAAACCTTCAAATAAATCCAGTCACCCACTTGGAATTCTAGGTCTCTACTTCTTACACCGGCATAGGATTTTTGACGACTTTGAGTTGTCCTCAATCTTTCCCTTATAATCTTGACCTTCTCAAGAGCATCTATAACCAGATACGGCCCAAAAAAAGCCACCTCTCCAACCTCAAACCGACCCACCAGTGATCTACAATGTCTCCTATAAAGAGCATTAAAAGGAGCCATACAGATGCTAGAGTGATAGCTATTGTAACAGGCATAGTCAGTCAATGGAGGATGTCATCCTAACTATCTTGATGCTCCAAGAAACATTCTCTAAGCATATCTTCAAGTGTTTGAATTGTCCTTTCGGCTTGGCCATCCGTTTGAGGGTGTAAGGTCATACTAAGGTAAACTTTGGTCCCAAGATCCCTTTGAAAAGATCTCCAAAAGTGTGAAGTAAATTGTGCAACATGATACAATATAATGGATAAAGAAACACTAGGCAACCTCACCAACTTATGTATGTACAACCTTGCATATTCCTCAGGGCCATATGTAGTCTTAACCTGTAGAAAGTGAGCAGATTTTATCACCATAGCAGCCACCACCCATATAGAATCAAAACCTTTCCTGGTCTTGGGTAACCCAACCACAAAGTCCATGTTAATCACCTCTCACTTCTAAGTAGGAAGCTATATTTCTTGGGTTAGGCCACCCGACCTTTGATGTTCGTCTTTGACTTATTGAAACCTATGGCAATCAAAAATAAATTTGGCAATATCTCTATTCATGCCTCTCCACCAATACACATCCCTCATGACTCTAGATAATTTGGTGGAACCAAGGTGGACATAATAAGAGGAATTATGGGCTTCATCAAGAATTCTCTCTCTCTCAAACCATCAACACATGGCACACCCAACCTCCCTTGGTATCTAAGGGCCCCATATCTCCCTTGGGAGAAAATCTTTACCTTGCCCTCTTTCACAAAGGCCTTAAACTCAAGCAAGGAGGAGTCTAAATCTTATTTAGCTATCACCTTACCAACCAATGATGATTTACAACCATCAGCAATAACAACACCATCACCGACATCATACAACCTTACCCCTGATCTAACCAACCTATGCACCTCACTAGCCATTTCCCTATCACCACCATCCACATGAGCTAGGATACCCATAGCACCCGACTCAAAGCATCTACCACAACATTTGTCTTACCCAGATGGTAATTCACACTCATGTCATAGTCCTTAAGGAGTTCTAGCCACCTTCTTTGTCTCAAGTTGAGGTCTTTTTGAGTGAAGCTATATTTAAGGCTCTTATGATTAGTGAAGATATCATCATGCACCCCATATAAAAAGTGATGCCAAATCTTTAATGCAAACACCACATCGGTTAATTCAAGATAATGGGTAAGATAGTTCGTTTCATGCACTTTGAGTAGCCTAGAAGCATAAGCTATAACCTTACAATTTTGCATTAGCATAAAACCCAAACCAACTCTAAATGCATCATAAGACACCACAAAACCCTCAACCCCATCCAGAAGTGATAATATAGGAGCGGACACAAGTTTATCCTTTAATGTTTGGAAGCTTTTCTCACAATCCTCGGTCCATACGAACTTAAGCTTCTTTTGAGTCAATTTTGTCATAGGATAAACAATGAAGGAGAACCTATTCACAAACCTTCTATAGTAACCCATAAGGCCCAAGAAACTTCTAATATTCGACGGGGTCAATGGTCTAAGCAAATTCTTAATCACATCAATTTTCCTAGGATCCACCTTTATACCATCCCTCGACACCACATGACCCAAGAATCCAACCTCCTTTAACCAAAATTCACATTTGTCATATTTAGCATACCATCTATCCTTCCTCAATATTTGCAACATAACCCTTAAATGGCCCAGACGTTCTTCCCTACTATGGGAATAGATCAAAATATCATCAATGAAGACCACAATATAGGAATCAAGGTAGGTCTTGAAGACCCTATTCATTAGGTCCATAAAGATGGTCGGTGCATTAGTCAAACCCAAAAGACATCACCATGAATTCATAGTGCCCATTTCTAGTTTGAAATGCCATCTTGGGAATATCACACTCCCTTATACTCACTTGATGGTACCCAGACCGAAAATCAATCTTAGAGAAAAAGTTAGACCCTTGCAATTGGTTAAACAAGTCATCGATCCTTGGAAGAGGATATCTATTCTTTATAGTGTCCCTATTCAGTTTTCAGTAGTTAATACACATCCTAATTGGCCCATCTTTCTTCTTTACAAACAACACCGGTGCACCCCAAGGGTATTGGCTAGGTATAATAAACCCCTTCTCTAACAAATCTTTTAATTTCTCTTTTAACTCCTTCAACTCCGCCGGAGCCATACGGTAAGAGGGAATAGAGATAGATTAGGTGTCAAAAAGGAGATATATACCAAAATTTATCTTCCTTTTAGGAGGTACACCGGTAAGCTCATTTATAAAGACAAAGAAACTTATTCACAATCAGAACTGACTCAGTGGAAGGGACTTTGGACTCCATATCTTTGACTCTCACAAGATGATACAAATACCCCTTGGAAATCAACCTATGGGCTTTAATGCATGAGATGAATCTACCCCTTACTACCACATCATCACTTTCCCACTAAAGGATGGGTTCATTTGGAAATTGAAACTTGACCCTATGTGTTCTACAATCAATAGAAGCATAGTACTCATGCAACCAATCCATCCCAAGAATAACATCAAAATCAAGTATATCTAACTCAACAAGATCACAAGGTAGGATTTTATGCAATATGCAAATCGAACAATTTCTATACACCCTCCTAGCCATAATAGATGCACCAATAGGAGTAGACACCTCATATGACTCATGCAACAAATTCAACTCAACATGGAACTTTTTAGCAACAAAGGGGGTAACAAAGGAAAGGGTGGAACCTGGATCAATCAAAGAATATACATCAAGTTCAAAGATTTTCAATATATTGGTAACAACATCAAGGACTTCACCAACCTCTTGCCTACCATGTAGAGCATAAAATCAATTATTCCTTTGGGTACCACCTTGAGGACAACATCTACCAAATAGGACCATATTTGCACCTCAAACTATACCACGATTTTTCAGACAATCTATCCTCTTTTGATTAAGCTCCTCGCATTCAAAGCATGATTGGAACCCCTCAAACTTGGGCCCCTATAATACTTTCCACATTTAGGGTACACATTATTAGGAGCCATTGCACCCACACCTTGAGGCCTAGGAAGATCATTGGCAAATCCACTATTAGTAGTATAAGGAGGCCTTTGGCCTTGTTGATATCTAGAACCCTTTTGAAATGCACCCTCAAAACGAGCTCTCTTGGCCTCATGTCCCCTCCTCTTTCTCAACTTTTATTCCTCCATTTGTTGAGCATATGTCATCAACCGAGATAAGCCATATCACTAATAATCAAGGCGGATTGACACTCTTCAATTACCAAATCGGAGACCCTCATAATCAACTTATTCATCCTTGACCTATAATCGGCCACCGAGTAAGGAGCATACCTTGAGAGTTGATTAAATTTGAGGGTGTACTCCCTCATACTCTTACCACCTTGCTTCAAGTTTATAAATTCAACCAACTTTGCTTCCCTAAACTCAAGAGGGAAGAACTAATTAAGGAAGGCCAATATGAATTCCTCCTAAAGCACCACATAACCATTACTCTTCTTACCTTTCAACTAATCAAACCAATTTGGGCCACCCCTTGAGTTGGTACGCCGCCAACTCCGCCTTCTCATTTGGCCCCACACCCATGATGGACAAGATTTTGTAAACTTCATCAACAAACACTAGTGGATCTTCATCCACCTTTAACCCATGAAAAATCAGCGGATTCATCCTCATGAAGTCCCTTACCCTATCCCCCAGGGTAGTAGCATGAGGGGATTGGGGCCCTTGTTGAACTTGATTGGCTACCAATTCAAAAAGCATGGTGAGGGCATCCCGAAGCTCACCATTGGTAGGTTGTTTCTCAGGAGTTTAGGCTCATTTTCCTCTAGTATTCAATATGATCTTCCATAGAAAATAACAATTATTAGGGGGAAAACTTATGATAACTCTGTATCATGACTTAGAAAATGAAGAAGGTAAACATTTTCTGAAACTTCTCATAGCCTCCTATTCATAGTCATGGCGCACTTCACAATCATGAATAGGACTTTATTCGACGTGGTGTATTAGACTTCGAGGACCTAAACCGAATGCTCTGATACCAACTTTTTGATGATCCAAGCCTAGGGCCTAGAGGTGACATGACAAATGGGAAATCTCGAAGGAACCCTAAATAAGCCTCTTAACTTGTCATTACACATCCTTGGTCGTGGAAGCACACAGAAGATATATATATTAAAACAAAGGCAATGGGGGTAAGGTAAGCTTGCATAAAAGACAACATTACAAGACAAGGAGCTATGGCTCATGTCATATATACACAACTTGTCCAACAAATACTGCTAAATACATAGATACAGCAGGGGCCAAGACAATGAAATCGGGCTCACCCTTATAGTCAAATATAATATAAGATAGTATCTCAATCCATAGATAACAAGAAGACATAAACCAAAGTCCCCAAAATAGAGGACCCACCAACAAGCTTGGAATAAAACCGTCTAGCTACGTGGAGGAAGAAGATGATCAACTTGGGCACCGGTTCCTACATGATGATATCATGTAGGCAAGAGTATGTGTTAGTACGTTTGAATGTACTAAGTATGTGGGATGCAATGTAACAAGAGCTAAGATTCATACTCAACATGCATAATAATAGACAATAAGCATGATATAGTAATATGACATGTATGATCAATGTGTAAGTAAAACGTGCTTTAGGTAACTCATGCTTACATAAGGTATCATATATGTAGAAAAGACCAAGCTAGAATCCCGATATTGGTTTGGAGATGCCATTCGTATTGGTTTGGAGATGCCATTCGCACTTGGACACCCTAGTGGCAACGTACAATATCCCTCACATGGTTGATGCCATTCACACTTTGACATCCATGTGTTGAGGTACAATACCCCTCATATTGTTGACGCCATTTACACCTAGATACCCTGGTGGCAAGGTACAATACCCCTCACATAGTTGATGTCATTCACACCTGGACACCCTAGTGGCAAGGTACAATACCTCTCACGTGGTTATCTGAGCTCCTATACCCCTCGGATCTGGTATGTTCTAATGCAACACATTATATGGAACATACATTTCATATACATAGTCTCATTTCATCATCATAACATCAATCATATCATATCTTATGCCTTGTACCCTCAATTCCTCAAGAAACCATAACCGGACATTTTATTAAACACCTTAGGGGTGTGTAACGGGGGTAAAAGAGCATATAATTTAGAGATGAAATTATGCAGCAAAATCAATTATAAAACCTTTGATTAACACGTTGCAACACCCCAAGACATTCATATAAAAACTCCTCATCAACTGTAACATTAAGTCCAAGATTTGAAGCTCAAAACATGCTAAAACAATCATACTTTCATGAATTAAAATCATTGTGCTGTAAAATTCTCAATATACAAGACCCACATATAAAATCAACTTTAAATCATGCATTATTAAGTAAAATAGGGTTTAAGCACCATGGGCGAAAGGATCCAATGGTTCAACACCACATACTTTAGCTTTGGAGAAGTTCTTAATGAAGGTTTACAATGGAGACTTGAATCTTGAAGAAAATCCTTAAATTCGGATGAGGGTTTTGTGTCTTTAAATTTGGAGTGAAAATGGGTTAGTGTTTTGGGGAGTATTGGGAAATGTTAGAATGATATAAGGGTAAAATTTGACGAAGTGTGGATAAAAACATGTTTGGGAAACTTGGGCCTAATACTTAGAATAATTTGGAACACACTTGAAAATCACTGCCACGAAAATACATATCTCCGTATCACAGAGCAGACGCAGAGACTATTTTGAACTAAGGCACGTTCAAGGTGCATCATGGAGCCGTCGCAAACTACTCACCAAAACTCGTCACTAAAAAAATTATAATTGCTATTCTTTAGTTCTTAAATTGAGGTTTGACACTTTTTCACCTAATTTGGACTCACTGATCACAAATATGAAGTTAGATTTTCAAAATAACAAAAAGATTTTTAGATATAAGGAAATAAAAATTTTGGGCATTCTGAAGAATGTTTTTGGGAACTTTTTAGGGTTGTTTCAGTACCTTGTGTTGATCGCTTGAGGGAAAGGATCCTTGATAAGTCTTATGGTTCATCATATTCTATTCATCCCTAGTCTACTAAGATGTATAGAGATTTGAGAGAGGTGCATTGGTAGGTAACCATGAAGGGGATATTGTCATATTTGTTTTCGGTTGTCATAGTTACAAACAAGTCAAAGCCAAACACCAAAGGTCGGGTGGCCTATCCCAAGACATAAAGATTCCTAATTGGAAGTGGAAAGAAATTAATATGGATTTAATAGTTGGATTGCCCAAGATTAGGAAGGGTTTTGATTCCATTTGGGTTGATGATTATGCTAGATTGTACATTCATGAATTGGTAAAATTGTATGGGGTACTTTTTCTATCATATCAGATCATGGTTCTCAATTTACTTCACACTTTTGGGGATCTTTCCTATGGTGTCTTGGTACAAGAAGTAAACTTAGTATGACTTTCCATCCTCAAACGGATGGCCAAGCTGATAAAACTATCAAAACTCTAGAGGACATGCTTAGGGCTTGTTTATTAGAGCTTAATGGTAGTTGGGATGATTATTTTTCATTGATTGAGCTTGCCTATAACAATAGCTATCATTCTAGCATCGGTATAACTCCTTTTTAGGCCATCTATAATAGACATTGTGGATCACTGGTTGGGTTGTTTGAGGTTGCCAAGGTGGCTTTATTTAGACCAGATCTGGTTATGGAGGCTCTTGAGAAGGTTAGAATGATTATAGAAAGGTTGAAGATGGCCCAAAGTCACCAAATGTCCCATGTCGATGTAAGGAGAAGGGATCTTGAATTTAAAGTTGGTGATTGCTTTTATTTGAAGATTTCACCCATGAAAGGTGTGGTTCATTTTAGTAAGAAGGGTAAGATAAGCCCTAGATATGTGGGTCCTTATAAGGTGATGGGAAGGATTTGTAAGGTGGCCTATGAGTTCGAATTTCCTAGTGAAATAGAATTGGTTCATCCGATCTTCCATGTGTCTATGTTGAGGAAGTGTGTGGGTGATCCTAATGCTATTATGCCTCTTGATGTTCTGGGGGTAGTTGGACAATGTGACATATGAAAAAGTTCCAGTAGAGATCTTGGATAGACAAGTGAAGGGGTTGAGGAACAAGGATGTTGATTCCGTTAAGGTCCTTTGGAGGAACCAACAAGTCAAAAATGCTATTTGGGAGACCAAAGTTATATGCAAAAGCGATACCCTTATCTTTTCCATCCTACTCAATCCTAAGGTACTAATTCTAAGTCTTTTATGTGATTTCATGTCTCATGTTCCAGCCCCTAAGTCATTTGCATGCATTCATGTTTATATTAACAAAGTTCATGGTGATTTTACACCAATGTTTGGATTTTGAAAATGGTGTTTTAAGTATATTGTTGATTCTTGTTAGGGATGGTTTCTTCATGATTGCTCTTCCCATGTATGTCTCTTTGACATTTGGGGATGAACGTTCCCAAGGGGTAGATATTGAAACGACCCCAAAAAGTGCTCGAAAATGTGCCTCAAAAATTTCTGAAATTGTAATTCCCTTATATCTCAAAATCCATGCATGATATCAAATATTTGACTTCATATTCTTGTTTAGGGTGTCAAATTAAGTGGAAAATGGGTTTAACCCTGATTTTAGAGCAAATGAATCATAATTTTGTTTTCCAAAATTTTAATTTCCTAAATTGATCGTGACGGTGTCATGAAACACAGCCATCGCAAACCTATGTAAATCTTACCTCCTCGATAGGTCCGCATATGTATTTTTGTTGCTAGTGATTTTTATCTCAGTCCAAGGCTTTTTGGGTCTTGGGCCCAAGTCCTACCATGCATGAAAATACCTATACTTAGCCTTATTTCACCCTCATATCATTCAAGACATTCCCAAATACTCTCTCAAAAACTTAGATAATATTTCACCTCCAAATTTCAAGTCTTAAGGTTCTTATTCAAGCTTCAAGTCTCCATCTCCAATCTTCTTTAAGGATTCTCCAATGTCAAGGTATGTGGGTTTCTTTCACCCATGATACCCAAGCTCTCTTTTACCTAAAATTGCATGATTTAAAGTTAATTTACTCATCGGTTATTTCTATTATACATTTCACTACACACTATTTTGGTGTTTTATGAAATTGTTATTGTCTTAGCATGTTTTGAGCTATGATCTAAGATTTATTGTGGGATTTTATGAAGGGTTTTGATGTATATTCCTTGATGGTGTTCCCAAGTATCTATTGATGGTTTTACATTGAATTTTCTAGCATAAATCCATTCGTGAATTGCATGCTTTTACACTAGCACTACACACCCATCAAATGTTTGACAAAATGTCTGGGTTATGATTTCTTAAGGAACTGAAGGTCTAATGCATGTCTTATGAGTTGTGACTTTATGATAATGAAATAAATGTATGTATATGATGTTATCTCTATAGGTTTGGGAATTGACCATGCCTTATTTGAGAGGTTGTAGGCCGGGTAACCTTGTTGAGGGGTTTGTACCTTAATCGCCCACTAGGGAGGTGGTAGGCCTATGCAACCATGTTGATGGATTTGTTCCTTGATAACCTTATTGGGGTATTTGTACCTCATTAACCATGTGGGGAGGTTTGTACCACATCAACCGATTAAGGGGTTCTTATCTCGTTAGCCTCTCCAAGGGGGTGGTAGGCCTTGGATATTCACTAATAATGGTCACTCCTTAGATATGTATTATGTTCTATATAAGCATGATTTACTTCAAGCATCATTCATGTATGCCATATTGTTATATGCTTCTCATTGCCTATACTTTTGCATTTCGATTATGTTACTTATCTCTTATTGTGTTGCATCCTATATACTTAGTACATTCAAATGTATTAATGCATACTCTATGCCTATATAATGTCACCATATAGGAATCAAAGACCCACTTGAGCATCCTCCTCCATATGGCTAGTATGATTTCTCCCAAGCTTGTTTGTAAGTCCTCCATTTCGAGAATGATGTTTGTGATCTTATGCTATATTCTAAGACTATCTTTCTTTCATGTATGTATTGACTATGAGAGTGAGCCCAGTAACTTACGTTTTCCCCCCCCTAAGTATCTAAATTTAGAGGTGTTATTTAATATGTTTTATAATATGCTTTGAGATTTGACTCTCTTTTGACTCTTGATGTTTATGATATGGAAGTTTCCCCCAGCCATGTTATTTCTATCTACTACCTCTTGTTGTATTTTATTACTTTCATGACCAAGGATGTTTAATGATATGTTAAAAGGCTTGTTTTGGGTCCCTTTGGGTTCCCCATGCACCGTGTCACGTCTAGACCCTAGACTTGAGTCATGATAGAATCCATGCTTATCCCTTTCCCTAAGATATCCTCATAGCGTGAGTCCTGCTTTTACGTCCCTTAGAACTATGTGTTTAATTTGAATGCTCTTCCAAACTAATGATGTGAATTTTGGTACTTTGAGACTTGTTTGGGGACTCTTGAGTTCCCATTCACCATGTCGCTCCAAGACCTTTGGTCCTGGTCATGATATAATTGAGTTGATGAAAACATCCATTGAGACTAGAGCTGTTAAAATGGGCTGGCCTACCCTAACCCAATCCAACCCTAATGGACTAGACAGTTAAACGGATTAGGACAGGTTGTCCCTTTCACTAAAGAGACTCTAAAATAGTAGCCCAACCCACGTACATGGACCACAGGTTGGGATGGGTTGTCCCTTCAACCAAAATGTAGACAATATGAACTTCTTAAAAATACTATGGAAGATTGATAAACACAACTCCAATACACATAAAATTGCGCATGTCCATGAGTTACTCACACTTCAGTAGAATACTTAAAAATAACAAAATAGGCAAAATACAATATTTATAGGATTCACTAGAGTAACATACATTACAAGAATTTTTTCATCATAAAAAAACAACAAAAGGAAAAAACAATTAGGCACAAGTACCTACTCATATGACTAAAATGAAAGTAAAAAATTATGGTAAAGTAATTGCTAAGCCAAAAGAGAAGAGGCAAATGTTATATTAAATGAAAGTAAAATTGAAAACCCAATGGTGTACTGGACTAATAAGTAAATCTAATGGGCTAAAGACCCTAAATGTAAAAGTTGTGAAACTCCCCAAAAATGTGCTTCGGAATGCCCATAATCATAATTTTCATATATATCTCAAAATTCATGCATGATAATGAAAATTCGACTTCATATTCTTGATCAAGCGGCAAAATTAAGTGAGGGATGGGTCTAACCCAGATTTTAGAGGGCCCGTAGCAAAAAATAATTTTCACTAATCTTAGTAAGATAGTGTCTGCTCGCGCCCAAGCTGCGACACACCTGGGGCATAGGTTAGTGTCAATTCCTCCACTGTATTGGGCCTACATCGCGAACCATATGGTAACCAGTTCAACTTTTTCCTTAGTTTTTCATTTCGGCCAAGGGCATTGGGGTCATGGCCCCATGTCCACTTATGCATAACAACACCCATACTTAGTCATTTTCAATTCTATATCACTCAAAATCCTCACAAAAACCTCTCCAAGACTTAACTAAGTATCTTATTCAAATTTCAAGGATTTCAATCTTAAGTTTAGAACTCGAAGATTCTCTTCAAGCTCCAAGTTTTATTTAAGTTCATCTCAAGAAAACCCAAGTTTGAGATATGATGGTTTCGTCCATTGGGTCCTTCCACCCATAGAGCCCAATCTTCTTTTTTATGATGATTGCATATTTTCAAGTTATATCATCTGTTGGTATCTCTTATTATGGATAATGATTATAAATTATGTTAGGGTCTTATCAAATGTCGATTGATTATGCATGTCTATTTATTTCAAGTTTATATCATGAATTGGGTTTGTCTATTGAGACTATACATGTTTTGAGATATAAAACTATGGCTTATTATAAGATTTGATGATGGATTTCAAGATACCCTACATGAGGGTTTTACTATATGTTGGTGGGTTGATTTGCATTGAGTTTTCTCATATTATTTCCCTCTTGATTTGCATGATTTTGAACAAGCATTATGAACCCATCAAGTGTTTGATAAAATGTCATGACAAGGATACTCATATGGTTGATGATATATTACATGATTTATAAGTCAAGTGACTTTATGATGATTAAGGGCTTACATGTATGTATTGAATTCATGAAAGGTATCTATGATGTTGCAAGTATACCACCACCTTGTTGAGGGGGTGACATACCTCAATCACCTTGTTGAGGGGGTGACATGCCTCAATCACCTTGTTGAGGGGGTGACATACCTCAATCACCTTGTTGAGGGAGTGATATGAATCAATCGCCTTGTTGACCGGTGACATACCTCAATCATCTTGTTGAGGGAGTGACATGCCTCAATCACCTTACAAGGGGGTGATATACCTTGGATTCAAAGTAGGAGTTCAGTTGTTCTATGTTGGTTATAGTCTCTTTCACTCTTCTAAAGCTAAAGGTACTAATTTAAGTCCCCTATATGACTTCAAGT
>JAOTQJ010156087.1:0-29716 GCA_025642045.1 Solanum sejunctum | reverse complement strand
CAACTATTAACCATGTCTCCACTCTTGTACATGTTCATATGATTCCATATATAGTCACCTTCAAAACTGCATACATGCTTGGATACCAAGTTATATGAATTCTTGTTACTAAATAAATTTTACAAGTTGTTTCATTTCATATGCATTTTATTATTTACGTAACATACTCTTTTCATTGTCATGTTGTCTTATATGATTATACACATGTCACATGATATATATACAGTCCTACAGCTTCAATATTATGGCCACCAAAAGAATCATCTCAATGGTAATTGAAAGAGAAAGTATATAGTTTTTGGTAGGCGATAGCCCGAGGAGTTGAGTATAACCTAGCCAGGGACGATCCTATTAACGGGAGGTAGCCAGAGGGGTTGAGTATAACCTAGCTAAGGACGAACCCGATACAATTTCACCACTGATCAGTTGGTCACTTATTTTATAGTTGTGTACAGATTATACAGTAAAGGTAAAGTAATATAAAGGACATAAAGTACAAGATTCCACAGTATAACTAAGGGTGGTCCATATTCTGCCATCGATGCATAGTTTTATTTGAGTTATTACTTTATATAGAGTATATCCTACCTTACATACTCAATACATTATCTTATACTAATACCCCTTATAGGGGACCTGCATTTCATACTGCAGGTACAGGTGCTAGTAGATCTCCCCAGTAGAAGTACAGGATATTTAGTTATTGTCACCAACCTCCAACTTACTTTGGGGTTTTGTATATGTATAGAGCTTACGTGTTTTGATTCACAGTTCGTTGAGGCGGGTCCTGTCCCAGCATTTATTAGATAGTTTTCTTTCTTTAGAGTCTTTGTAGACAATGTAAAGTAAAGTTTGGTCATGTCTCGTACTTTAAAAACCGTGGCCCCAACAGCCTAGTCGTATGCATTTCCTTTTGGCTTGTTATCATTGTTTATCTTCTAAAAGGCATGTCAAACACCGAAACCCCTTATAGTATGTATAGAAAGAGTATAGTTACAAGTTGGTTATCCCGAGCCTTATCGGTGACAGGTACCAGTCCGCCCTAATAAGACTTTGGGGCGTGATACATATGAACATGTCAAAGAGTGGAGACATGGTTAATAGTTGTGTCGGAGTTGGCAAGTACCTTTATGTGCACACTAAGGATCTAGATTTCATGCCAAGTAACACGAAATCAAGTACCTTTACATACCTCGTTATATGACCTCATTACTACCTCAAGATAACCTTCCCTTCCTCCAAATATTTATCTTCAACATAGTAGGTGATAAAACTACAATTAGTAACCAATGGATACATCTTGGCAGCCCAATCATGTAAGAAAACAACACACGGGCAGCAAGCGGGTATTTATAAACCCGAGCGTATTCTTTCAACCTTTTCGCCCCTAATCATATTTTCTAATACATATTCTTATATATACATCATGTAAAGCTTGGTTTTAGTGCCATAATAGTCTTACAATAGCCTACAAAGCACAACACATAACAATTCTACACAACCTACAAATGGATAGCATAATGTTACATTCCTTCGCCACATTTCGACGTTGACAATTCCAAACTTGTTCCAACTCTAACAAAAATGTTATAACAACATTTAAACATATAAACTATCCTAAAACAGTCTTATAATAGCACCCAAGAAGTCATGAACGATGTGAGCTAATAGCCTTCCATCCAACAGCCCACAAGTTCCAATCAACATTACACTTAAGATTGCACAATAAAACGCATTTGTTAAATGAAACCAACAATCATGGAAGCAATATTAGGGTAACATTTATAACTCAAACCATGTTAAGAACATAAAATGTTCTTCATAATACAGCCTACAAACCATAGATAAGTCACTAAAACAAAAGGCAACTGTGCAACAACTTTCTAAATACATGCTGTCTCAAATTTCCAGCATAAACTTACTAGTATATACTTCTTGCTTTTCATCAGAAAACCATAATACACACACGTGTAAACTTAATTACTACTACCTTAAAGGTATAGGGCCTCTACAAGAACCCTAAAAGTTCCCTTGTGGCTGCTTGCTAGGTTAAGAAAGTGTAGAGAGAAAATTCTGAAAGCTGAAAATTTTTTCCAAGTCTAAGAGTGAATAAATGTTGCCGCTTATAACCCCTTTTTAAAGGACTAATTTGGCCGACTTTATTTTGATATTTTGAACACTTTATACCACATATTATCAAGCTAGTTATCTAGCAACTTGGCCCTTACACTTAGGCCTAAATGGATCTCCAAGTTGATGGGCTTGGGCTGCCCATTTTCCAACTTTCTCTTAGTTAGTTTTGGGCTCAAATAGTCAAGTGGGTTGGGTGTCTTTGGGCCCTTTTTAATATATTTATTGGTCTGAAAATATATTCCATGTGCGATGCTAAAACATGGGCCAAATTTGCACTCTTAACATGAACTTTATTCATACTCATACTTGGACAATTCCACGTCGAGCCTAGCATCTGTTTAACTAGCAAATTTAAGCTAAGCAAGTAGGCGACTCACCTGCTAGCTTCTTAATTCCTATAAGCACATCAATTCTATTACTTTATTTGAGGTCGTGATCTCCTCAATTTGACATGAAAAATAGATCCACTCAACCTTCTTAAGCATTAGACGCACATATCCCTCTATAACATGAGATTCGAGCATTTTTGACAATGGGCGCTAATTTGACCAAACTATATCATGTTTCATTTGTATTGTACTACTGTTCTAAGATGTGGGGTGTTACATCTTCTCCCCTTAGGAACATTCATCCTTGACTGTTAGCATAATTGGATAGCTAAACCAAGTTTAAATATTTACTTACACAAACTTTTGACAACACACTGAGTATTCAATAACATGTACCTATTAGTGACCTAGTTCTGCATGTTGGACATCCTCTCTACCTTCAAATAAGTAAGGGTATTTTAATTTCATCTTGTCCTCGGCCTCCCATGTTATTTCTTTGGCTTGCTGGTTGCTCCAAAGTACTTTTACTGAAGCTATTTATTTATTCCTTAGCTTCTTGACTTGACGATCTAGAATAGCAACAGGTACCACTTCATAGGTGAGATATTCTATAACCTGCATTTCCTAAATAGGAGTGATACAAGATGTGTCACCTATGCATTTTTGAAGCATTGAGACATGAAAAGCTAGATGAACTATCGAAAGATATTGGGGTAGCTCTAGTTCATATGCAACCTGCCCAAACCTCTTAATAATTTTATATGGCCCTATGTAACGTAGGCTCAGTTTTTCTTTCTTACCAAATCTCATAACCCTTTTCATTAGAGACACCTTTAAAAATACCCAATCTCCTAATGAGAATTCTAGTCCTCTCCTCCTAGCATCTACATATGATTTGTGATGACTTTTGGGATGTTTTTAGTCACTGCTGTATCACCTTAACTTTTTCCATGGCTTGTTGTACTAGATCTGGCCCAAGCAAGGTGGTTTCACCCACTACAAACCATCCAACTGGTGAACTACATTTCCTCCCGTACAAGGCTTCATAGGTGCCATCGTGATACTTGCGTGGTAGCTATTATTATAGGAAAATTCAATAAGTGGCAAATGATCCATCCAACTACCTTTAAAGTCCAATGCACAAGCTCGCAACATATCTTCAAGTGTCTGAATGGTGCATTATGCTTGACCATCTGTTTGGGGGTGGAATTTTGTACTCAAATTCACTTGTGTGCCTAAACTCCTTTGGAAGGACTTCCAAAATTTTGCAGTGAATTGAGATCCTCGATCTGATATAATGGAGATTGGGACTCCGTGTAGCCTGACTATCTCTTTTAAGTATAGCTTGGCATACTCTTCAGCTGTATAATCACTCCTAACTGGCAAAAAGTGTGATAACTTTGTGAGTCTGTCAACTATTACCCATATGGATTCAAACTTCTAAAATGAGCGAGGCAAACCTATAACAAAATCCATATTGATCATATCCCACTTCCTCCTTGGAAGTTCTATACACTGCATATAACCTCCTGGCTTTTGGTGTTCTACTTTTACCTGTTGGCAATTTGGACATTGAGCCACAAATTCTGCAAGGTCCTTTTTCATGCCTCCCCACCAAAATACTCCCTTCAGGTCATGGTACATCTTAGTTGATCCTGGATGGATGGAATATTGGGAATGATGGGCGTCTTCCATTATTCTCTCTCTTAATCCACTAATATCAGGCATACATAATCTATTTTGGCAGTAAAGTACTCCATTTTATGTAAGATCAGAGCCCTTTATCATACCCTAACACACCTTTTCCTTAAGCTATCGTACAACAGGATCCTCAAACTATTTTTCTTTCACCTCCGTTACTAATGAAGATGGTGTTGCATTATATACAATAACACCCTCCTTTGGGGTCTCGAAAAGGCAAACTCCTAAATTGGCTAGCTGACGTAGATCCTTAGCAATGCCTTGACTTATCATAACTGGATCACTAGTATTCATGACTGCCTTATGACTCACAGCATCAGCTACCATATTTTCCTTCCTCGGATGGTATAATATATCAATGTCGTAATCCTTTATTAGCTATAGCCATCTCCGCTGTCTTAAGTTTAGGTTTTTCTGCTTAAAAATATATTGTAGGCTCTATGATCAGTGTATATATCAATGTGTACCCCATACAAATAGTGGCAACATATTTTCAGAGCAAACACAACGGCTGCCAGCTCAAGATCATATGTTGGATAGTTTTGCTCATGTGATAGTAGTTGTCTGGATGCATAAGCAATTACCCTACCATGCTATGGTAATACACATCCTAAGTCAACTTTTGAAGTATCGCAATACACTGTATACCACTCAGTGCCTTCTGGAAGTACTAGCATAGATTCAGAAGTTAGCTTATTTTTCATCTCATGGGAGCTCCTTTCACATGCATCATTCCATTGGAACATGGTTGCCTTATGTATCAGCTTTGTTAGGGGTGAAAAAATTAAAGAAAAACCTTCAAGAAACCTCCTATAATAACCTGCCAAGCCTAGGAAGCTTTAAACTTCCGTAGGTGTTGTATGTCTTGGCCAATCTTTCATAGCCTCTATCTTTTGTGAATCAACCCATATTCCCTCATTAGACATAATATGACCCAAGAATGCCACTGATTTTAGCCAAAATTCACATTTAGAAAACTTGGCATACAACTGTCAATCACAAAGAATCTGTAACACTTATCACAAATGATCTACGTGGTCCTCTTCTCATCTTGAATATACCAAAATATCATCTATGAATACTATCACGAACACATCCAAGAATGGATTAAATATCCTATTCATTAGAGACTTAAAAACCGCTAGTGTATTTGTTAGCCCAAATGATATAACAATAAACTCAAAGTGACCATAGCATGTTCTGAAAGCTGTCTTGGGTATATCTTCCTCCTTCACCCTTACTTGGTGATAACCTGATCTCAAATCAATTTTTGAAAAGCATTTGGCACCCTGTAACTAATCAAATAAATCATCAATCCTGTGGAGGGGGTATTTATTCTTAATTGTCACACTATTCAATTGTCGATAGTCAATACACATTCTCTAGGTTCCATCCTTTTTGCATACAAATAACACTGGTGCACCCTAGGGGGACACACTGGGTCTTATTAAACCTTTCTCCAGTAAGTCTTTTAACTCATGCAATTCTTCTTAGGTCATTCTATATGGAAGAATAGGAATAGGTTAAGTGCTTGGAAGTAAGTCAATACCAAAATCTATTTCTCGTTCAGGAGGTAAGCCTGGGAGTTCTTCAGGGAACACATCGACGAATTCATGCACTACTGAAACTGACTGAAAAGTTGGTGATTCTGCCTCCATATCCCTTAATCTAACTAAATAACATATATACCCCTTAGATATCATCTTTGTGGCCTTAAAATAAGAGATAAACTTCCCCTTTGGTGCCCCAAAATTGCCTTCCCATTCAAGAACTGGCTCATTTGGAAAGTGGAAGTACACTCTCTTAGTTCGGCAATCCACTGTGGCATAACAAGAAGTTAACCAATCCATAACTGTTATAATATCAAATTCCACCATTTCTAGCTCAATAAGGTTAGCCAATGTGTCACGATTACAAACAATTACTATACAGTTATAATAAACCCTTCTAGCCATAATAGATTTATCGGTTGGTGTAGACACTTAAAAAGGTTTGTTCAATAATTTGGGTGTTCTGTTAAGCTTCCCAGCAACTAGTGGAGTGATGTACGATAGTGTAGAACTAGGGTCAATTAATGAATACACATTATGTGAAAAGATGGACAATTTACCTATGACCACATCAGGTGAAGCTTTCAAATTTTGCCAACTTTCCAGAGCATAAGTGCGAATTTGGACCCCGCTAGAGTTGGTTGCCCCTCTAACACCTCTACCACGGCCCATAGGTGCCTGTTAACCCCTACCTGATGAAGGAACTAATGATGATGATGCAACAACTAATCCAATAGATTGTACTATATCACCCATACACCTTCTCGGGCAATCTCTTATCATGTGCCTTGGCGCACCACACCAATACCAAGCATCTATCCCAACACGACATATACCCGAATGACTTCTTCCACACTATTTACAAGGCTTCCTAGGAGTCATTGGTTAGCCTGCCGAATATCCTATTATCCGTATACCTTGTCCCTCACCTCTTTTACCAAACTGATTACTTTGAGGCCCTTAATATTGTGGTAGAGCACTGGCTGCAGAATAGGAGGATGATGGCCTAAGTGGTCTATTAGAAAACCGAGTCCTAAGCTCACCTTGGGTGATGTAAACTACCTTGTAGACCTGTCCCTCTTGGCCTGCCCTCTTTCCAACTCTTGTATCCTTCTTCTCTGCATCTGATCCTCCAATTTCTGTGCAAAAGTCTGCATCCTCACTATGTCCATGTCCTTATTTAAGGAGGCAATAGTACAGTCTCTAACCAGATACGTATCCAATCTATCCACATATTGATGAACTCTATCTGCCATAGTAGCAATAATATTAGAAGCATACTTGGATAGGGAATTAAAATGGAGACTATACTCCCTCACGCTCATATTCCCTTGGTGAAGATTCAGGAACTGATCTGCACGGGCTTCTTAATGTCTAATGGCAAGTAATGGTCAAGAAATGCCTCCCTGAACTCTTTACAAATAGTTGGAGGTGTATCTATACCCTTAGATTGCTTCCAAGCTTCATACCACAATATAGCCACATACTTCAGCCTATATGTCGCTAAGTCGACAACTTTTGTACTACTCACCTGCATAATATCTAAAGTGCATTGAATCTGATCAATAAAGTCTTGGGGATCTTCATTAGGATCTGATAAAGTGAAGGATGGATTTAGAAAATCAAGTATCCTTGTGCTCGTTGTCTTATTCGCACCACCTTTACTCATAACTGGACCTTCCTGCCTTTGACCTTGGCCCATAACTATACGAGTTAATAATTAGAATACATTTCTCAGATCCTGTATGGTAGCATCAATAGGTGGTTTTGGAGGAATTTCACTACTCTCGGGTTCACCAGGAACTAGAGGAGTTGGAGATATCTGTGACAAAGGCTCCTCTCAAACCTCATCTTGTTGTCTCAACTGACTGGGTATACCAACCACTACTTATACTCTATTCCCTTTACCCTTATTATGCCTGGTTTCTAGCATACTTTTTGTATAAAATAATTTAGAATTAGACATAATGCACCTATTACACTTAGCTTTACCGCACGATCTAAAGAATGAAAAGTAAATAACAACTCCTAAATGCCACGTAGCCTCCTGTTTATAAATGTGGTGCACATAAACAAGATTTTACATAGGCATGGTTTTGTAAACTCCCTAGTATGACCCACTCTGATACCACTTCTAGCATGCCCCAAAGTTCTGTTAGGACGGACTAGCACCCGATATCGATAAGGCTCGGGACAACCAACCTATATCTACTCACTTTCTCTATATGTTATGATAGTTTCTATGTTTGGCATGCCTTTAACAAAATAAATAGTGATAACAAGCCAAAAAGCAAATGCATATGGCTAGGCTATTGGTGCCACGGTGTTTTAAGTACTAGGCATGACCACACTTTAATTTACATAGTCTATAAAGCCTCTAGATAAGAGAAAGTATATGACAAGGGTCAGAACAGGCCCTACCTCAATTAACTATACAATATAAAGATATAATATCTAGACCACACAAAGCCCCGGAGCAACCTGGAGCTTGGTATCAGCTGCTGGATATACTGTACTCCTACTGGGGAGATCGACTAGCCCCTGTACCTAAAGCATGAAATGCAGGTCCCCCGTAAGGGATATCAGTATGAGATAATGTACTGAATATGTAAGGAAGGAAATACTATACATGAAGTAACAACTCAAATGTAACCATGCACTGGTGTAAGATTAGAGACCACCTTTGGGTATACTTTGGGATCATGTACTTTATGTTTTTTATATTACTTAAACTTTACTGTATAATTTGTGCACAACATGTAATAAATAACCAACTAATTAGTGGTAAAATAGTATCGGGATCATCCCTGGCTAGGTTCTTCCTTAACTCCTCGGGCTACCACCCATGATAGGATCATCCCTGGCTAGGTGATTCTTCCACCCCTCGGGCTACCACCCATCAATAAACAATATACTTTAACTTTCAATTACCTTTGAGATGGTTCATTTGGTGGTCTCAATATTGGAGCTATAGGACTATATATGTAGAGTGTGACATGTAGATAATCATACAAGACAATATGAGAATGAAAAGAGTACGTTACATAAATAATAAAATGCGTATGAAATGGAACAACTCGTGAACCTTATTCAGTAACAAGAACCCATGTAACTTGGTATCCATGCATGTATACAGATTTGAAGGTAACTATGTATGGAATCATATGAACATGTCAAAGAGTGGATATATGGTTAATAATTGTGTCGGAGTTGGCAAGTGCCTTTATGTGCCCATGAAGAATCTAGATTTCATGCCAAGTAATACGAAATCAAGTAGCCTTACATACCTCGTTATATGACCTCATTACTACCTCGAGATAACCTTCCGTTCCTCCAAATATTTATCTAAAACATAGTAGGTGATAAAACTATCATTAGCAGCCAATAGATACATCTTGGCAGCCCATTCACGTCAAAAAATAACATACAGCAGCAAGCAGATATTTATAAACCCGAGCGTATTCTTTCAACCTTTCCGCGCCTAATCATATTTTCTAATACATATTCCCATGTACAAATTATGTAAACCTTGTTTTAGGGACATAATAGTCTTACAACTGCCTACAAAGCAAACCACATAACAATTCTATACAACCTACAAATGGACAGCATAACGTTACCTTCCTTCGCTACATTTTGACGTTGACAATTCAAAACCTATTTCAACTCTAACCAAATTATTCCAACAATATTTACACATATATACAGTCCTAAAATAGTATAATAACAGCACCTAAGAAGTCATGAAGAATGTGATCCAATAGCCTTCCAGCCAACAGCCCACAAGTTCCAATCAACTTTACACTTAAGATAGCACAATAAAATGCATTTGTTAAATGAAACCAACATTCATGGAAACAACCTTAGGGTAACATTTATAACTCAAACAATGTTAAGAACATAAAATTATCTTCATAATACAGCCCATAAACCATAGAGAAGTCACTAAAATAAAAGGTAAGTGTGCAGGAACTTTTTAATACATGTTGTCTCAAATTTCCAGCACAAATATATTAGTATATACTTCTTGTTTTTCATCAGAAAACCATACTAAACACATGTGTAAACTTACTTACCACTATCTTCATGGTGTAGGGACTCTCCAAGAATGCTAGAAGTTCCCTTGTGGCTGCTTGCTAGGATAAGAAAGTGTAGAGAGAAAATTCTGAAAGTTGAAATTTTTTCCAAGTCTAAGAATGAATAAATAATGCTGCTTATAACCCCTTTTTAAAGGACTAATTTGGCCGCCTTTCTTTTGACATTGTGACCACTTAATAGCACATATTATCAAGTTGGTTATCCAGCAGCTTGGCCCGTATACTTGGGCCTAAATAGGTCTCTAAGTTGATGGGCTTGGGCTGCCCATTTTTGAACTTTCTCTTAGTTAGTTTTGGGCCCAAATAGTCAAGTGGGTGTGATGTCTTTGGGCCCTTTTTAATATATTTCTTGGTCTGAAAATATATTCCATGTGTGATGTTAAAACATAGGCCAAATTTACACCTTGACACGAACTTTATTCATAATCGGATTGGGACAATTCGACGTCGAGCCTCATCTCCATTTAGCTAGCAAATTTAACCTAAGCAAGTGGGTTATTCACCTGCTAGCTTCTTAAGTCCTACAAGCACCTCAATTCTCTTACTTTATTTAAGGCTGTGATCTCCTCAATTTGACACAAAACATGTATACACTCGACCCTCTTAAGCGTTAGATGCAGATATCCCCCTATAACATGAGATTCGAGCACTTTTGAAAATGGACGCTAATTTGACCAAACCATATCATGTTTCATTTGAATTGTACAATGTTATAAGATATGGGGTATTATATGAGGGTCCCCATCCGCTTAGACCTGTGGAACTCTGGTGGGTTCATTCTAGTAAAATGCCTCTCCCTAGAGGCGGGAATAGGATCATGAGGGGCTTGGGCCCCTTGGTTGATTTGGTTGGTCATGGCTTAAGCCAACATGGTAATAGCATCTCAAAACTCGTCATGAGCCACTCTACTATCTTGACGAGCTTGAGGAGCTTGACCAGCGATAGGGGCCGATTGCTCCTCAAATGAACGAGCTCTCCTTAGTCGTCCTCCTTGAACAGGCATAATCTAGAATAGCAAAGAACACTCATTAGAGGAAGAAATCTTACTTAAACTTCTATAGCACGACATAGATCATGAAGAAGGAAAAGATTTCCTAAAATGCCTCACAGCCTCTTACTCATAGTTGTGGTGTACTTCATAACCATGAATGAAACTCTAATTGATGTGGTGTGTGAGATTTCAAGGACCATTAACAACCTAGTGCTCTGATACCAAGTTTTTCATGACCCAAGTCTAGGGCCAAGACGTGATATATTGAATAGGAACTCGAAGGGATCCCAAACAAGCCTCTTAGCATATCATTTATATATCCTTGATCGCGGACGCAATTAAATAACAATAAGAGAGTATAAACAAGGGTAAAGGGACTAAGTAAAGTCTTTAATAGCATAAAACATAGAAGAGTCAAAGATCAAAGTATAATCACATCATTAGTTCCAACAACACCTCTAAATATAGATTTGAGTGGGGGCCAAGACACTTTCGAGGCTCACCCTCATAGTATCAAGAGTTCAACATAAAGAGAAAATAGGTGACAAGAGTAAGATAGCTAATGTCCCAAAACTTGAGGAATCACGAAATCACTTCTTCCAATATGTCAAAACTTGCCATGAGAAGGATGATCAAAAGGTGCTCTTGTTCCTACATGGTAACATCATGTAGGCATAGAATATGTAGTACGTTTAAATGTACAAAGTATGTGGGATGCAATGTAAAAGGACATAGGCAACTTAGTCAATGCATGTCCATAGGCAATGGGTAAGTATAATAACAATAATACATGATCAACGTTTAAGTAAAACATGCTTATGAGACATATACTTAAGAATATAGATTACATATGTAGGAAGCCATCATCATAGACCAAGCATCCTAGTACTTGAAATCCAAGGCATGTCACCCCCTTGGAAGGTGATTGAGGTATCTACCCCTCAATTGGTAAATGGATATGTCCACCCCCATCATAGTGGTCAAAGTATATACCCCTCAACATGGTAGATGGGCATAGCACCCCCATCAAAGTTTTTGAGGCAAATCACCCCCTCAACAAGGTGTGGTCAACTTGAAACACTATAGATACTTTTCATGAATTCAATACATACATACAATCCCTTCATCATCATAAAGCCACTTAATGCATAAGTCAAGCGATAGGCCATCAATAACTCAATAATACTTAACAAGACATTTTATCAAACACTTGACATGTGTGTAATACTAATTCAAAATCATGTAATTCAAGAGTGAAATCATTTTAGAAAACTCAATGTAAATAAATCCACCAACACTTGGTAAAACCCTTATGTAAAATACCTTGAAATCCGCCATCAAATCTTATAATAGATCATAGTTTCATAGCCCAAAACTGCATAGTCATAATAGTCAAACCATCTCATAGTATAAGCTTGAAATAGGTAAAAATATATTTCAAATGAACATTTCATAAAGCCCCAACATAGTTTGTAACTATCAAATTGTAATGAATGATACACATAAGTAATACAACTTTAAAATATGCAATTTCCATAAAGAGGAAGGTTGGGCACCATGGGTGAAAGGACCCAATAGTTGAAACTCACATACTTCAACTTTGGGGATTTCCTTGATAAAGATTTGAATGAGAACTTGAAGCTTGAATGAAGTTTTTAAGATTTGGAATTAAGCTTGGGAGACTTGAATTTGGATGAAATATTTGGCTAAGTGTTGGAGAGGGTTTTGAGAGTGTATTGAGTGATGTAGAGTTGAAAATGGCTAAGTATAGGTGTTATATACATAAAAGGGCCTGGGGTCAAGACCCTATTGTGCTAGGCCAAAATTGAAATTAAGAAAGTCACAACACTACTCCACGATGGGTCCGCATCGGGGAGCCAACGCAGATGCTCTCTGGAAATTACAAAGTTGGAAAATTCATTTTATGCTATGGGTCTTCTAAAATCAGGGTTATACCTATGTTTCACTCAATTTTTCCTAATCAAGAATACGAAGTTAGATTTTTGATATCACGTATGGATTTTGAGATAAATAGAAATTACAATTATGGATATTTTTGAGGTAGATATTCGGGCACGTTTTGGGGCATTTCAAAGTTGGACACCCCCAACACAAACTTGTTCATCCTTGATCTAGGATCGGCAACCAAATGAGGAGTATACTAGTAAAGCTTGTTGAATTTGAGGGTATAATCCCTCACACTCATGGAACCAGTTTGAGGTTCATGAGTTCCATCATTTTAGCCTCTCTCAACTTAATAGGGAAGAATTTGTTGAGGAAGGCAACCTTGAACTCCTCCCAAGGAATAGCATAATGATTTCCTTTCTCTAACTTCCATTGGGAAAACTAAAATTGAGCTACACCTTTAAGTTCATAGGCCGCTAGCTCTTCCTTCTCTTTCGAATTTACCCTTATGATAAATAGCACCTTACATACCTCATCGATGAACTCTTGGGGAGCTTCCTTCGCCTTGGACCCATGAAACTCCAAAGGATTCATTCTTGTGAAATTCCGCACCTTTAAGGTAGGAGTAAGAGCATGAAGAGCTTGGGCCCCTTGATTCAATTAGTTGGTCAAACTATGGGCCGACATTGTGATAGCATTCCGAAACTCAACTTGGGTGGACCCTCTATCTTGAGGAGCAGGATGAGCTGGTAGTTCCTCAGGTATATGGTCCATCCTTGGTCTCTCTCTTGGTAGCGGCATGATTAAGAGGAGAAAAATAGCATTCATTAGGGGAGGAAGCAGTATCATTACATCTAAAGCACGACATAGATCATGAAAAAGTGAAACATTTCCTAAAATGCCTTATAGCCTCTTATTCATAGTTGTGGATCGCTTCACAACCATGAATAGCACTCTAATTGACATGCTATATTGGATTTTCGGGGACTATTAACAACCTAGTGCTATGATACCAATCTTTTCACGACCTAAGCCTAGGGCCTAGATGTGACATGGCGAATAGAAAGTCCAGAGACAACCCAAACAAGCCTCTTAATGTATCATGTACACATTCTTAGTTGTGGAAGCAAAAATAAACAACAACTAGAGTTAAATATTATAAAGAGGAAGCGGGACTAAGGGAAGTCTTTCATAATCATAGAAACATAAGGAGAGTCAAGCTCATAAGTATATACAAACATAGTATCTAAAACATCTCTATTAGAAAATGGAACGGGGGCCAAGACACTTTTCATCTCACCCTCATAATAATAAGTATCCATCATGAAGAATAAGTCTCAACATAGCTGATATGCCCCAAAATGTGCTTCAAAAATATTGATAATCATAATTTTTCATATATCAAAAAATTTGTGTGTGATATCAAAAATCTGACTTCATATTCTCGATCAGGGAAACAAATTGAGTGGTAAATGGGTATAACCCTGATTTTAGAGTAAATGTACCAAAAAAATAATTTTTGCTAATTTTCCTTATCCAGTGTTTGTCCATGCCCTGGCTGTGATGCGCCATGGGCGTGGATCAGAGTTATTTTACCCTTTGCAATGGGTCGGCGTCGTGGACCAGATGCAGACCAATAGAGATTTTTTCATAGTTTTTCTTATGCATCCAAGGGCATTGGTATCATAGCCTCATGCCTATGTATGCGTGAAAATGTCCATATTTAGCCATTTTTTAATACTATATCACTCAAGACCCTTTCAGAACCCTCTCCAAAATTTAAACAAATATCTCATTCAAATGTCAAGGATTTCAAGACTAACTTTAAAACTCAAGGATTCTCCTCAAGCCCTATGTTCTCTTCAAGCTTATATCAAGAAAATCCAAGTTTGAGGTATGTGGGTTTCATCCATTGGGTACTTTCACCCATGGAGCCCAATTCTTCTTTTTACAAAATTTTCTTGTTTTCAAGTTGTATCACCTATGGATATCTCTTATAATGGATTTTTATTATAAATTATGTTGAAATTTTATGAAATATTGATTGATTATATACATGTCTATCTAGTTCAAAAATATACTATGAATTAGTTTTGTCAATTGAGACTATACATATTTTGAGCTCTGAAACTATGATCTGTTATGAGATTTGATGATGGATTTCAAGGTATCCTACATGAGGGTTTTACTATATGTTAGTGGATTGATTTACATTGAATTTTATCATGCTACTTCACTCTTGAATTGTGTGATTTTGAACTAGCATTATGAACCCCCCAAGTATTTGATAAAATATCTTGACAAGGATTTTCAAGTTATTGAATATCTATAACATGGTTTATAAGTCAAGTGACTTTATGATTATTAAGGGCTTGTATGTATGCATTGAATTCATGAAAAGTATCTATGGTGTTACAAGTAGACCACACCTTATTTGGGGGTGACATGCCCAAGCACCTTGTTGAGGGGATGATATACCTCAATCACCTTGTTGGTGGTGATAAGCCTAATCACCATGTTGAAGGGTATATACTTCGATCACCTTATTGGGGGTGATATGCTGAATCACCTTGTTGAGGGGTGTATACCTCGGTCACTTTGTTGGTGGGTGAAATGCCCAATCACCATATTGAGCGGTGGATACTCGACCACCTTGTTAGGGGTGTGACATGCCCAATCACCTTGTTGAGGGATGGATACCTCAATAACCTTACAAGGGTGTGACATGCCTTGGATTACAAATAGTAGATTGCTTGGTCTATGTTGGTTATGGTCTCTTCCCAAACATGTAATATATATTTTGCAAGTTATATATTTTACAAGCATGTTTTACTTTAAGCATTTATCATGCATGCCATATTGATATTATACTTATCCATTGCTTACAATTATGTATTTTGACTATGTTGGCTTATGTCTTGTTGCATTACAACTTACATACTTAGTACATTCAAACATACTAATGCATGCTCTATGCCTATATGATATTACCATGTAGGAATTCGAGCACCTCTCGATCATCCCCATGTGGCTAGTTTTGGTACTTCAGAAGATACGCTTTGGTGAGTCTTCAAGTCTAGAGACACTATCTATGTTACTCTTACTATTTGATATTTCTTTATGTTGAACACTTGATATTGTAAAGGTGAACTCGAAAAATTTCTTGGCCCCCACTCCACTCTATATTAGAGGTGTTGTTGGAACAGTTGATATACTTATGCTATGAGCTTGACTTTTGAGTGTTTTATGATATCAAAGACTTCCTTTAGTCCTGTTTCCCTCATTTATATCTCATGTTGTATTTATTTAGCTTTCGAGACAAAGGATGTGTCATTGATATGCTAAGAGGCCTGTTTGGGGTCCTTTGGGTTCCTATTCATCATGTCACGTCTAGGCTCTAGACTTGGGTCATGACAAACTTGGTATCTGAGTACTAGGTTGTTAGTGGTCCTCAAAATCCAACACACCGCGTTAAATAGCATCCTATTTAGGGTTGTGGGGAATGCCACAACTATGAATGGGAGGATATGAGACATTTTAGGAAATGTTTCACTCCTTTATGGTCAATCTCATGCTTTAAATGTAAGTGTAAGGCTTTTCCCCTAACAAATGCTCTTTGCTCTTCTAGATCATGCCAATTCCAAGAGGGAGATTAAGGAGAGCCCATAAAACCAAGGAGCAACCATCCCCTCCCACTCCTCAAGCTCCTCAACATGGAGGCATAGTCTAAGATAAGTTCTGGGATACTATTATGATGTTCGCTCATGCTATGACTAACCAAATTCACCTAGGGGTACAAGCATCTCGTGCTCCCACTCTGGCTTCTAGGGTAAGGGATTTCACTAGAATCAACCCATCGGAGTTTTATGGATCCAAGATAGATAAGGATCTCCAAGAGTTCATAGATGAGGTATACATAGTACTATCTATCATGGGGGTCAATTCGAAGGAAAAGGCGAAGTTGGCAGTCTACCAACTCAAAGGGGTATCTCAAATTTGTTTACACAATGGAAGTCAGAGAGGAGAGATGATGATGTTATTCCTTAGGAGGAGTTCAAAGTGGCATTCCTCAACTAGGTTTTTCCTATCGAGCTAAGGGAGGCTAAAATGATGGAGCTTATGAACCTTAAGGAAGGTTCCATGAGTGTAAGGGAGTACTCCCTAAAGTTCAACCAACTCTCCAGGTATGCTCCATAATTGGTTGCCAAGCCAAGATCAAGGATGAACAAATTTGTATCGGGTGTGCCCGACTTGGTTAATAAGGAGTGTCGTATTGCCATGCTAGTAGGTCATATGAATTTATCCCACCTCATGACATATGCCAAACAACCATAAGGGGGAAAATCTTAGAAAGAGAAGAAGTGGTGAGTCCAAAAAGGCTCATTTTGAAGGTGGATTCCAATGTTCCAAGGGTAGCCGATTTCCTCAAGGCCACAAGTTCCAAGGGCAAGGATCTGCAATGCTCCTAATAGATGGTTTGCTAATGATAATCCAAGATTTCATATTTAAATGGGCATTGGGTTATAACCCAAATGCCCTTAAACTAAGCTAGAAAATTAGGGGACAAAATGCACTGGTCCGTGCCCCAGGCACGTCACGGATAGCCACTGGAAATCAAAAATTAGTAAAAATTATTTTTCACTATGGGTCTTCTAAAATTCAGGTTAAATCCATTTCCCACTCAAGTTTGCCTCCTAAACAAGAATATGAAGTCAGCTTTTTAAAATTATGCATGAATTTTGAGATATATAGAAATTACGATTATGGGGTATTTCAAAGCACATGAGGGTTGTTTCAAGTATGAAATTAGACATTTACTCCTATAGGTATGGAATTTGCTTAAACAACACTTCACCAAAAGATGCGACCGAATTAGTATTCCATCTCTCTCCTTTTTATTCATTAAAACCCAACAATCACAACTCTACTACTCTTCTTACATAAGTCCAAAGTTTGGGTAAGGCTAGAACCTCAACGTATCAGATGCTTGCATAGTTGGATTCGACAATCCATAATTAAGAGAAGAAATAAGTGAGACAATCACCAAATACTAAGCAAAAACAATGAAATCAGAGTACGTAGTAGCATACTTTAATAGTTTCCACAAAGAAAATAAACTAGTCCACCTCATCAAGAGGTGATTGCATCTTTTCATCATCATCGCTAAAATGATCATTGGTGTTATCTTCGTTATCAACCTCATGATGTAAATGGAAAGCCTTTATGAGCCAACTTCCTAACATTAAGCAAAAAAAAACTAAAAATAGAATATGTAGTAGCACCATACCTTTGATAGTTTCTACAAAGAAAATGAACGAGTTCACCTCATCAAGAGGTGATTGCATCTTTTCATCATCATCACTAAAATCATCATCGGAGTCGTCATCGTCAGCATCCTAATCATGTGAGTGGAAATCCTTAGCCTACAAAACAAAACAAGATGTCAAAGCTTTTAGAGATGCTAATTCTAATGGTGATGCTCTTTATCTTGAAGTAGAGGCATCAAAGCCTCAATCTGTAATAAATTGTCCTACAAGAAGCCATCACAAAGGTAGTCTATAGAATGTACTTCGAATTCCTTCATGTTCTGAAGCACAAAAAATTTCACTATCAAACTCATGACATTGAGTACATAACCAACATATTGATATATCATAATCCAAATACCATAGGTATGCTACTTTCTGTTTCTCACTCAAATTCATTGCAACTGTCACACCAAATACCCATCCACTACATCACTTTCTACTCGTATTCTTTAGAAATTATCTAATTTGTATACTTTGCTGCTTTCTAATTTTTTATGCTTAGTCATTTGTTGTTCTACCCATCACCTTTTACCTTTTGAGCTTCTTGAAGTATCTTTCATGTACTGAAGAAAAGTTCAAATTTGGACTGGTTTATCAATGTTTGTGCTTCAGATTATCCACTAATGGCTCAAGATGGTAAATTTGCTATTTCTATGTGTTGTCGGTCATCGATCATATATTTCTTCATATTCTCTTTATTAGCTTCTTTTACTTGGTTATTTGAACTTTTTTGGTGGAGTAATATTATATTTTTTTCTGGCATGTGGCATGAAGTTAATGTGTAAAATACAAAAGTTGAGCAAAAGAAAATTCTTGTTAGTTTCTTGACATTAGAAACTATGTCAGGACTAGAGAGCTAACAATGGACATTAAAATACTAAGGAGAGGTATTATGTCATGTTATAAATATATTAAACATTGAGCATTAACGAAATGAATTAGAGTTGATAAACCGTCAAAACGTCTTCTCTGCCCAAAGATACCAAAAAATATTTGCAGGGATCATATTCCATACTTATGTATTATATAAAAGAAAAAGAAGAAAGACAATGATTAAATTTACGTGCAACATTTATTAAGAACATTTTACAATTAAAAAATAAGGAAAGATCTAAAAGGGAACTTAATTCTTTAAATTGTTTGATCAAAGTTCTAACGTGTTCCACCTTGATCCATAAATACATGGCATAGAGGATTAAATTTTATTACTACAACAATGGATTCATTCCACTTCCTGGAATAGTAACTTCCACTTCCCAGAGAATTGAAGTTTGATTTTATAACGACCCCAAAATGTGCCCGAAAATATGCTTTGAAAGTGCTGAAATCATAATTTTCATATATCTCAAAATCCGTGTGTTATTTTGAAAAACTGACTTCATATTCTTATTCAGGGGGAAATTGAGAGAAAAGTAGGTCTAACCTGAATTTTAGATCAACCGTATCAAAATCCAAAAAATCGCAAAATTTGATTTCCAAAATGATTTTCGCATCACTAGCGCAAGGCGTCAGTGTGTTAATTTTGCCTAGATTTTTAATTACTGTCCAAGACTTTTAAGTCTTGGGCCTAAGTGTTGTGATACATGAAAATACCAATACTTACCCTTATTTTACCCGCATATCTTCTAAGATATTCCCAAATACTCTCCCAAACACTTAACTAATATTTCATCTCCTAAATTCAAGTCTCAAAACCCTCTCCGGGTCTAAGGATTTCCTCTCAAGCTTCAAGTTTTCATCTCCAATCTCCATCAACATTATATCCAAAGCTAAGGTATGTGGGTTTCTTTCATGGGTTCATTTCACTCATGATGCTCAAGCCTCCTTCTACCTTTTATTGCATGATTTAAAGTTGACTTAGTCATGGGTCTTATCTATTATGAAAACCCTATACACTATGTTGAAGTTTATGAAATTGTGACTGTTTTACTATGTTTTGAGCTATGAATCTAAACTCTATTGTGGGATTTGATAAAATGTTTTGATCGCTATTTATTGAGGGTGTTACCAAGTATCTATTGATGTTTTTACATTGGGTTTTCTAGAAAGATAATACACTCGAATTGCATGGTTTTATGCTAGTATTACACCCTCCAAGTATTTGATAAAATGTTTGGTTTATGATTCTTGAGTTGTTGAAGGCCTAATGCTTGGCATATGAGATATATGACTTTATAATGATATTGTATATGTGTTAATTTCATGATAAGCTTCTATAATGTTACATGTTGACCACAACCTAGTTAAGGGGTTAGTACCTTGACCACTTTGATGGAGGGTGTTAAGTCGATTAACCTTATTGACAGTTGGTACCTTGACAACTTCGATGGAGGATATTAAGTCCATTAACCTTGTTGACGAATTTGTACCTTGACCACTTTGATGGAGGGTGTTAAATCCATTAACCTTGTTGAGGGATTGGTATCTCGATCACTACTAAGGGATGTTAACCTGTGGATTCCGAGTACTGGTTGCTTAGTGTATGATGATGTTCTCTTCTTATCTACATAATATGTTCTATATAAGCATGTCTTACTTAAGCATTGATCATAAATGATATATTGTATTATGCTATCTATTACTTACCATTATGTATTTTGACTAGGTTGCCTATCTCTTGTTCATTACATCCTACATACTCAGTACATTTAAACGTACTAACGCATACTCTATGCCTACATGATATTACCATGTAGAAAATAGAGCTCCATTTGGCAATCCTCCTTCTCCATATGGCTAGTACGATTATCTCTCAAGCTAGTTAGTTAGTCCTCTACTCCAGAGATGTCGGTCTATATTTCTTATGCTATGTATTGATATCTACTTTATTGCTACTTTGACTATGAGGGTGAGCCCGTTTGCTTGTCTTGGCCCTCGCTAAGTATTTATGTTAGAGGTATTGTTAGACAAGTTATGTACTATGCTTGAGCTTTAGCGCATCCATGATATTTAAGTATTACTCTCTTTCTCTCTCGCTCCCTTAGTCCCAATCGCCTTTGTTTATGGTGTTTCTTATTGTTATTTTAATTGCATTTATGACCAAGGATGTGTAATGATATGCTATGAGGCTTATTTGGGGTTCCTTCGGGTTCCTCATTCATCGATCATGCCTAGGCCCTAGGCTTGGCTTGCGACAAGGATGGTATCAGAGCACTAGGTTGTAACATCCTCGGAGTTCAACACAAGCATCAATTAGATTCTTGTTCATGATTGTATTATGCACCATAACTATAAGCGAGATGATATGGGATGTTTAGGAAATGTTTTCCTTCTTCATGTTCTAAGTCATGCTATAAAATTGAAGTAAGATTTCCTCCCCTAATGATTATTCTTTGCGCGCCTATGGTAGATCATGCCTAACATAAGGGGAAGACGAGCCTGCACACCCGAGGAGCAATCAGCCAATTGGTAGCCTAGGCAAGGTCTCACCTTACTTGCACAAGTTATGGCTAATCAAGCCAACCAAGGGGCTCAAGCCCCTTTTGCACTTACACCAGCTTCTCGGGTGAGAGACTTCATAAGGATGAATCTGTCGGTATTCTATGGGTCAAAGGTTGAGGAGGACCCTCAAGAGTTCATTGATATGATCTACAAGGTGTTGACCAACATGAGAGTTAGATCATAGGAAAGGTGGAGTTGGCAGCTTGCCAACTCAAAGAGGTTGCACAAATATGATTTAATCAATGGAAGGAAGAGAAGGGGGTTGACAATGTGGTTCTATGGGAGGAGTTCAAGGTGGCTTTTCTTAATCAGTTCTTCCTACTCGAGCTTAGGGAGGCTAAGATGGTAGAATTCATGAATTTGAAACAAGGTTCCTTGAGTGTGTGGGAGTATGCCCTCAAGTTCAATCAACTTTCAAAATATGCTCCCTATTTAGTGGTCAACTCAAGATCTAGGATGAACAAACTTATGATGGGTGTTTTCGACTTGGTTAGTGAGGAGTACCGGTCCACCATGTTGATTAGTGACATGGACTTGCCACATTTAATGACCTACGCCAAACAAATAGAGGAGAGAAGTTGACGAAAAAGAGAGATAAGGAGGCCAAGAGGGCCCGTGGTGAAGGAAAGTTCCAAAGATAGTGGTAGTGTGGTACTTTAGGATAAGTGCCTAAAATGTGGTATACGCCATGATGGTCTGTGCTTGAATAAAATTAATGCTTGCTATAGTTGTGCAGTGGAGGGTCATAAATAATTGATTGTCCTCATAGGCGCAAAAAGGGTAAAGGTGGAGTTGTTAATCAAGGGGATGCTCCAAGATGTAATCGGTACTATGTTGTTCAATGAAGGCAAGGAGGGAAAGAGGTGCCCGATGATGCTACCGGTATGTTAAAGGTTTTTCTTGATGTTGTTGTGCATACTTGATAGTTCTGAGGATTACTTTTCCTTTCATTGTTCCTTTTGTTATTAGTAGGGTATGGTTATGTGAGTATATTGTTGCTAGAAGGGTTTAATGGTTGTTCATGTTCTTATTGCATAAAGTCTTGTCTTGTGATCTTGGTTGAATTTGGTTTGATGTGTTAGAGGTCTTGAGGTGGTTTGGCTACTTGAGTAGCATGCTTCTAATGAGTGTAGGACCTGTATGGTTGTAATATGATGACTAGGGTGGACGATTTAATTGGTCAACTACGATGGGATAGTTACTTCTCCAAGCTTGATATTTGTTCCAAGTTATGTCTCTAAGTGAGGATGATGGTATATTTGGGGGTAGTGTTACAAGTCTTAGGAAATAAGAAGTTGTTTGCTAAATATGGTAGGTGTGAGTTGAGGACAACAAGAAGGTAGTTGGAACTCCTTAAGGATTATGATGAAAGTGTGCATTATTTTTTTCTAGTGAGGCTAATATTATGGTCGATGCTCTAAGTAGGGTGTCTATGGGTAGCCTAGCATATGTTGATAATGGTGGCAAGAGGTGACAACTTAGGTTGGGAGAGGTTAACTATGGTGATGTAGTATTCTTGATGGTTCCAAATCTTCTTTGGTTGAAGAGGTCTAGATTAAACTAAGCCTTGATTCCGCCTTATTAGAGTTGGAGATTTTGGATGAAAGAGGGTAGAGTGGAGGTTATCTCCCAAGAGGGAGATGGCAGTTTATGGTACCAAGTGGGCTATGTGTCATTAAGGTTGACAAATGAGTTTACAATTGTGAGCCCTTATAGAGTGTAGAGGAGGATTGTTAAGGTTTCTTAAAGATTGGAATTTCCTAGTGTTATGGTTATGGGTTCTCCAATTCTTCATGCTTCTAGGTTGAGGAGGTGTTTTGTTGTTTCAAGTGTTATAAGACTCTTCAGGTTATAGACATTATGGAGGATATGTTGACTTATGAGGATGTCCGGTGGAGAAATGGGGTGGATGTAAGGAGGGGTTGATTTGTGGGGATGTAGTGTTAGTTAAGGTTTATTGGGAGGATCGTCAAGTTGAGAGTGTCTTTCGGGGAGCTGGAGGGGGCATGGAAAAGCTATACCTATACCTCTTTCATTCTATTCAAGCTTATGATAACATGTCAAACTTTTTTGTGATTTCATATCTCATGTTCCAACCCCTAAGTCATTTGCATGCATTCATGTTTACATTGAAAAAGTTCATGGTGATTCTACACTTATGTTGAAATTTTGAAAATGATGTTTTAAAGTGTATTTTTGCATTCTTGTTGGGGCTGATCTCTTTATGATTACTCTTCTCTTGTACATTTCTTTGACATTCGGGGATGAATATTCTCAAGGAGGAGATATTGTAACGATCCCAAAAAGTGCCCGAAAATGTGCCTCGAAAGTGTCCGAAATCACAATTTTTATATATCTCAAAATTCATGTGTTATTTCAGAAATTTGACCTCATATTCTTATTTAAGGGGGGAAATTGACTAGGGAATGGGTCTAACCTGAATTTTAGAGCAAGCATATCAAAATTCAAAAATCGTGAAATGAGATTCCAAAATGATTTTCACGTCACTGGCATGATGCGCTAGTGTATTAATTTTGCCCAGTTTTTAATTTCGGTCAAGACTTTTAAGTCTTGGTCCTCAGTGTTCCAATACATGAAAATGTCTATACTTAGACTTATTTCACCCTCATATTTTCCAAGTCATTCCCAAGTACTCTCCTAAACGCAACCAATATTTCATCTCCTAAATTCAAATCTTAAAACCCTCTCCGGATCTAAGGATTTCCTCTCAAGCTTCAAGTCTCCATCTTCAATCTCCATCAACTTCATCTCCAAAGCTAAGATATGTGGGTTTCTTTCATGGGTTCCTTTCACCTATGATGTCTAAACCTCCTTTTACCTTTTATTGCATGATTTAAAGTTGATTTACGCATGGGTCTTATCTATTATGAAAATCACTGCACACTATATTGGGTTTTATAAAATTATGACTGTTTTACTAAGTTTTTGGGCTATGAATCTAAGGTCTCTTCTAGGATTTGATGAAGGATTTTGATGTATATTTTGGAACTCCCCACACTTTCCTAGGAAGCCATAATCGTAATTCCCTTATATCTCAAATCGATGATATTTAAACACCCCTTCATGTAGCTCGGAAAGACTCTATGATGTATTTTTTTAATATCTTAAAATTAGTGCAGAATTTTACAAATTCGACTTTATATTATTCTTTAGAGGGAAATATTGTGTGGGAAAATGAGTACCTATAAGGTATACTTTATTTGTTTCAAGACAAATAATTTTTGGTGAAATTTCGCAAAAACAATAGCTGTCTGTGACGAGTCCGCGATGCGGACCTGATGTGGACTAGTTCAAAAATTTCTGAAAATTATTCTTTTTTTCAGGGCAATTGGATAATAACCCTATACCTATATACATGAAAATCTCTCATTGTGTAGCCATTTTGAGTCATAAAAACCAACCAAAAACCTCTCAAAATCCTCTCTAAGTGTTATCAAATTCTCCATCCATTCTCAAAGTTTTCAAGAAGCCTTGTCAGAATTCAAGGAAACCAAGTCAATCCCCAAATCTTCCTGAAGATTCAAGAGTCCCAAAACTCATCCGGATCTAAGTATTTCATTCAAGCTTCAAGTCTCCATTTTAAATCTTCTTTAAGAAACTCTCCAAAGTCGAGATTTGTGGGTTTCTTTCATGGGGTCCTTTCACTTATGATGCCCAAGCTTCCTTTTATTAAACATTGTATGATTTAAAGATGATTTACTTATGGGTCTTATTTATTATGAAAATCAGTACACACTATATTGGGGTTTATGAAATTGTGACTGTTTGACTATGTTTTGGACTGTGAATCTAAGATCTATTATGGGATTTAATGAAGGGTTTTGATGTATATTGCCTGAGGGTGTTACCAAGTATCTTTTCATGGTTTTACATTGGATTTTGTAGCATGATAATACTCTTGAATTGTATAGTTTTACACTAGCATTACACACCCATCAAGTGTTTGATAAAATGCCTTTTAAGGATTCTTTAAGTTGTGATGATCTATTGGTTTAATTATGATTTAAGTGACTCTATGATGATTATGAGCTTTCTAAAGATATATTTAAATCATGAAAATATTGATGATGTTGTAAGGCCAGATGAAGTCCCTTTCTTAAGATTATACCTCTTGTAAGCTTTTGATGTTGGTGTCAATAAAAGTGTAATGTTAATGATCAACCATTCTTATGATTGAATTTAGTCTCACCATTTAAGGTCAATTATATTGAGAGCCACTCATGCCATGTCTCTATGTTTATTTCAAATTATTAAAGTATGATTATCTTATATATTCCGTGGGATTAGACTCATCACCGAGTGGACTAGAGGTGAGTCCCCAAGTCCTAGAAATACATGTCATTGTAGGTGAATGGATTAGAAGCAAGATCCCAAATCTCTAAGAGGCGAGTACCCTAAATATGAAGGCTTGAAGCAAGTACCCGATTTCGAGCTTGATACGAGTACCCGAGTTTGAGAACTAAAGGCGAGTACCTAGTTCACATAAGGCTTAGTGGATCCACTTAGGCATTAGGAGGTTTACCTTGGCAAGTAAATTTTCCTTTTCTTCTAATATGGGGTTGACATCTGGGTTCCAAGTTATAGCTTGTTTGGTCTTATTTTATGTCGGTTGAGGTTCTTTCCCACACTTATATATTATGTTATATGTAAGATGAATGATTTACAAAGCATGATTTACTTAAACATTGATCATACATGCCATATTGTTATTATGCTCTCTATTGCTAATCATATACATTTTGACTATGTTGTCTATCTCTTGTTGCATTGCATCCTACATACTTAGTACATTCAAACATACTAATGCGTACTTTACCTACATGATGTCATCATGTAGGAATCGAAACCCCTACTGATTCTCCTCGTGTCTAGACGGATTGTTCAAGTTAGCTTTTGGTGAGTTCTCATATCCGGGGACAATATCTATCTTTTTTTATTTTTATGTTTATACTGCATATTTTATATTTTGAGAATACTTATGACTATGAGGGTGAGCCCACTTGCTTGTTTTGGCCCTGGCTAAGTACTATGTCTAGAGGAGTTGTTGGACAAGTTATGTATTATTCTTGAGATTTAACTCATTTATGTTATTGAAGTGTTTAACTCTTTCCCTTAGTCCCAATTTTCTTTGTTTATGCTTCTCTCTCATTGTCATTTTAATTTCTTCTTTGACCAAGGATATGAGTATGATATGCTAAGAGGCTTGTCTGGGGTTCCTTCGGGTTCCCCATTCGCCGGTTATATCTAAGCCCTGGACTTGGATCATGACATATTTCTTGAGGGTTGTTTTCAAGTATCTATTGATGGTTTTACATTGGGTTTTCTAGCATGATAATACTCTTGAATTGCATGGTTTTACACTAGCATTATATACCCGCCAAGTGTTTGATAAAATATCCGATTTATGATTCTTGAGTTGTTGAAGGCATAATGCTTGGCATATGAGATATATGACTTTATGATGATAAAAGTATATTGTATATATGTTAATTTCATGATAAGATTCTATAGTATTATATGTTGACCATAACCTTGTTGAGGGGTTAGTACCTTGACCACTTTGATGGAGGATGTTAAGTCCATTAACCTTGTTGAGGGGTTGGTACCTTGATCATTTTGATGGAGGATGTTAAGTCCATTAACTTGGTTGAGGGGTTGGTACCTTGACCACTTTGATGGACGGTGTTAAATCCATTAACCTTGTTGAGCGCTTGGTACCTTGACCACTTTGATAGAGGGTGTGAAGTCCATTAACCTTGTTGAGGGGTTGGTATCTCGATCACTACCAAGGGATGTTAAGCCGTGGATTCCAAGTACTAGTTGCTTAGTCTATGATGATGTTCTCTTCTTATCTATGTAATATGTTCTATATAAGCATGTCTTACTTAATCATTGATCATACATGATATATTGCATTATGCTATCCATTGCTTATCATTATGCATTTTTAGTATGTTGCCTATCAGTTGTTGCATTGCATCCTATGTACTTAGTACATTCAAATGTAACTAACACATATTATATGCCTACATGATATTACCATGTAGGAAATGAAGCTCCATTTGGCCATCTGCCTCCTTCATGTGGCTAGTACAATTGTCTCTTAAGCTAGTCGGTGAATGCTCCACTCCGGAGACGTCGGTCTATATTTCTTATGCTATGTATTGATACTCTCTACTTTATTACTACTTTGACTATGAGGGTGAACCCAGTTGCTTGTATTGGCCCTCGCTAAGTATCTATGTTAGAGGTATTGTTGGAAGAGTTGTGTATTTTGCTTGAGCTTTGACTCATCTATGATATTTTAGTATTAATCTCTTTTTCTCTATTGCTCCCTTAGTCCCAATCCCCCTTGTTTTTGTTGTCTCTTATTGTCATTTTAATTGCTTCAATTCCGCGACCAAGGATATATAATGATGTGCAATGAAGCTTGTTTGGGGCTCATTCGGGTTCCTCATTCGCCAGTCACGTCTAGGCCCTAGGCTTGGGCCGTGACAAATTTGAAGCAATTCTCTTGGTGGTTAATTCAATCATACACAATAGTTATTCTTAATATGCAACATCTTAATCTTATACTATTGATCCTTTTAGACAATATGTCGTTCAAGTTACATGCGTTATTCTCAAAATTGATGTTCGCCATTCCAACAATTAATTTTTCTCCATTGTGCTTGGAATTAGGTATCACGCATATGATGAAGGAGATCCATCTCTATTTTAGTATTTATATATAAAAGAGAATGTTAGGTCCGCCTATGTGGCACTCTCATATAATTTTTATTTATTTGTTTAAAATCATTTAATATTTAAAAATAATTAAATAACCCAATAGATATTAACAAAACTCAAATGGCATCGTTTCTAATTAAACTGTACTTTAACCTATCCCAACCCTTCTAAAAAGCTATAACCATTCAAAAAATTCACAACTCTTCAAAAAAAGTTACAACCCTTTAAAAAGTCATAACCCTTCAAAAAAGTCACAACTCCTTGAAAAAGTCACAACCTTTTAACAAACCCTCCAAAAAGTCACAATCCTTAAAAAATATCACAACTGCTAGAAAAAGTCATAACCCTTCAAGAATGTCATAACTCTTTGAAAAATTCACTAGTTTTCAAAAAAAGTCTCAACTTCTTGAAAAAGTCAACTTTTTGAAAAAGTCACAATTCATAACTCTTCAAAAAAGTCATAACCCTTCGAAAATGTCACATCCCTTCGAAAAAGCTACAACCCTTCGAAAATGGCACAATTCTTCAGGAAAGTCATAACCCTTCAAAAAAGTAATAATCTTTCGAAAAAGGCACGACTCTTCAAAAAAGTCACAACTTCTCAAAAAAATTACAACCTTTCAAAAAAAGTAGTAATCCTTCAATGCGAAAAATATCTACTTTCAATATAATATAATATAATTAAATAAATATAATATAAAATATAAAAAATATATTAAATTAAATTTTTAAGTTGGGATTACTATAATAATTTAATATTCAAGTTAGGGACTTCAAGCACTATTGATAAGCCAATTATACCAAGAAATAATGTTATAATTCAAAATTATTATTGAAGATAACTAGGACTATGAAAATATTACCTTAATAGAAGTTCTTGATATAAATTGATAATGCTAAATTTTCTATCTTGAAAGAACTTAATAACTTTAAAGTATTTTATTAGTTTTAATATTAAAATTTATAAACTCAATCAGATTACTTATGACCTCGCGTTTTGCGCAGGCTAATTTTCTAGTATAATATAAAGTATTCAGTAATTGATTTTAAAAATATTTAAAACCAAAATACTTGTATCCCCCGAAATGGTCGTATAAATGATTATATCTTCAAGTCTCCAAATTGGGAAAGAAATCAAAGCAAATAAGGACTTTTATTTAATGAATATATAATTCTAGAATTTAGAAGGAATTTGAAAAATAAAAGCTCTAAACAATTCTAAAGTAGTAAATATTAGGAGTTCTAAGTAATCTCCTTGTATAATTGACGACTATATCAAAAGGAGTTCCTATCTACTATAAATAAGATTGATAGTTATAATTTTGATTAACTTTAAAATCTTAAACAATTAAACTTATTCAAATATTGTTTGGTATCAAGGGACTTCGACTACTGCATAACTTAGAATCTTCCCTTTAATAGTGTCCCTTCATCAAAAGAAAAATATATTGGTTCATCCAAGTAAATATGATAGGATAAGCAACACCTAGTATCGGGGGGGGGGGGGGGG
>JAOTQJ010156062.1:0-29729 GCA_025642045.1 Solanum sejunctum | reverse complement strand
CATAGGTCCCAATACTTTATTAAATCGAACCAATTAAGGACGCTCGGGGTTTAAATTACGTTGCGGGTCCTAACATTAGATTTGTCCACTCTTATCTTTAGTGTTCTGCTGAGTTTTTTGAGTTATATATATTGAATGAATAGATGTGATAAGGCCAAATGGTTCGCTTAGAGACTAGCAATAGTATCTGAGTGTCGGCCATGTCTATTTTACCCTCTCGAGGCATTACATCTTGTTATTACTTGAATTGAAAGTCGAAAACTTCATCAGTGATACAAAATATATTGAAGTGAAAGAAAAATAATTATATAAAAATAAAGAAAGGGTAGTAGCTGTAATAGCAAAATGTAAGATAGAGAATGGATTCGATTTCAGAGTGTAAAAGTATGACAAAAAGAAGATATGGAATGACATGATATATGGAGGAGTTAAATCATAATACATAAATATTTATGTATCATGTATTAATTGATTATTGCTGCACCATTTCTACATTGATGTATACAAAATTATGATTGTTTTAACACAAAATATAAAGTTTAGGGTACATGAGTTTCTATTATATTTGAAATTTAATGTATTATGTACCTGATATATAGTTGCCTCAAAAATTAGTATGAGTTAGTACCAGAGAAATTCAAGTAAATTATTCACAAAGATACGACAATTTTTTGACACATAACCTTAAGCTTAAGAGTGACAAATTTAACATATATCATATTTAGTCATTCTGTATTAGATACATAATTACTGCACCAGATACGTTCAACCAGTATGATTAGCTAATTTAGGATTTTATTTGATACATTACTCTTATTTTGTAAATATTATTTTCCTCAAAAGAAAAATATGCATCTATCGAAGATTTTAACTTAATGAGATACCCTGTACAACACACCACATCTTACAACACTAGATCTATGCAAATGAAACATGATATTGCTTTTTCAATTAGCGCCAATTTTTAAAAGTGCTTGAATCTCGAATTAAAGGGCAATATGTATGTCTAATGGTGAAGAGAGTAGAGTGAAAATAAGTTTTAAGTCAAATGGAGGAGATCACGACTTTAAATGAACTGAGAGAAGTGAGGTGCTTGTAGGACTTAGTAAGCTAGAAGGTGAGTCACTTACTTGCTTAGCTTAAATTTGCTAGCTAAACGGAGACGAGGCCTGACGACGAATTTGCCCAATTTTGGTTATGAATAAAGTCTGTTTTAAGATTGCAACTTTAGATCATATTTTACCATCATAAATGTACAATACCTATAGCCCAAGATGAATAATAAAAGGGCCCAAGAACATCACAATCCATTTGACTAATTAGGCCCAAAACTAATTAAGGAGAAAAGGGAAAAATGGGCAGCCAAGGCCCAACCAATTTGAACCCAATAAGGCCCAAGTGAAAGGGAAAAGAAGTTGGATCACCAACTTAGTAAAGTAAGGATAGAAATGCCTTAGTAGGTAAACCAAAGTTCCCCTTTAAAAAGGTTTAAAACAGCTCCCATAAGCCATTCTAACTTGAACAAAAAATAAAATCAGATTGCCTTCTAACTTTTCTCTCAACTCTTTCTTGACTTTACAAGTAGCCACAAGAGACTTTTAGGGTTCTTTGATAATCCCTACACCTTGAATGTAAAGGTTAGTGATTATAGTTGTGTGTTTAGTAAGGTTTCTTCATGAAAAACAAGAGACTATGTTGGTTAGGTATATGCTGAAAAATTTGGATAGCATATGTTCCAAGATTGTTATACATTTTTTCTTGTTTATTTGGAAGATTTTCTCTTTTTGGTTGGACTAATTATGATGGTAGGCTACTTTTATTAATGACTATTAGTTCTTTAATAATGTATAAAGGCTATTGTACCACTTTTGCAGTCTACAAAAGTGAGTTCTTATAGGATATTGTAAGCGTGTTCTTAGTATGAACTTGTGGGCTGATGGATGGAAGGCTATTGCCTCACATCCTTGATGAATGCTTTGGTAATGTTATAAGACTGTTTTTAAGTCTATTTCTATATATAGAGTGTTGAGGATAGTTTGGGTAAAGTTAAAATAGGTTCGGGATTGTCGACGTTAAAAAGTAGCAAAGGGGTGTAACATTATGCCATCTATTTGTATGTTGCGTGGAATTGTTGTATATAGTGCTTAGTGGGATTTTCCAAGACTTTTATAGCACTAAAATAGTCTGCACATGATATGAATATGAGATTGTGTATTAGAAAATACAATTAGGGGCAAAAAGGTTGAAAGAATACGCTTGGGTATATAATTATACACTTGCTGCCCGTGTGTTATTGTTTTTAAGAGATTAGGCTGCCAAGATGTATCCATTGGCCGCTAATGCTAATTTTATTAACTACAATATTGTAGATAAATATTTGTAGGAAGGAGAGGTTATCTCAAGGTAATATCAAGGTCTTATAGCGAGTTATGTAAAGCTACTTGATTTCGTATTATTTGGCATGAAACATAGATCCCTTCTTGTCACATAAAGACACTTACCAACTCTGAAAAACTATTAACCATATCTCAAGTCTTTCACATGTTCATATGCTCCATACATAGTCACCTTTGAATCTGCATACATACTTGAATACCAACATATACAAATTCATTCTACTAAACAAAGTTAATGTGTTATTCTATCTACTATGCATTTCATTATTTGTGTAACTTATTCCTTTCACTGTGGTGTTGTCTTTTGTGATTATTTACATGTCATATGTTGTATCTAAAATCCTACAGCTCCAATATTATGACCCCCAAAAGAATGATCTCAAAGGTAATTGAAAGATAAAGTAAAGTATATTTCTTATTGATGGGTGATAACCTGGGGGGTGGAATAATCACCTAGTCAGGGTTGATCCTATCTTGGTGGGTAGCCCAAGGGGTTAAAGGAAAAGCCTAGCAAGGGCCGATCTCGATATAGATTTACCACTGATCAGCTGATCATTTGTATTACATGTTGTGCACAAATTATTCAATAAAGGTAAAGTAATAAAAAGAGTATAAAGTATATGATCCCATAGTATAACTAAAGGTGATCTCTTATCCTACACTAGTGCGTGGTGCTATTTGAGTTGTTGCTTCATATACAGTATTTTCTACCTTACACGTTCAAAACATTTTCTCTTATAGAGGTCCCTTATGGGGACCTGCATTTCATTTTGCAGGTACAGGTGCTAGTAGATCTTCCAGTAGGAGTACAGGATATCCAACTGCCGTTACGAAGCTCTTGGTTACTTCGGAGCTTTATGTGTCTAGAGCTTATATTCTTGTATTGTATAATTAGTCGAGGAGAGGCTTGTCCCAACCCTTATTATATACTTTTCCTTATCTACACGCTTTGTAGACTATGTAATTAAAGTATGTTCATGTCTCATAATTTAAACACTGTGGCCCCAATAGCCTAGCCATATGCATTTCCTTTTAACTTGCTATCAATGTTTATTTTCTTAAAGGCATGTCAAATATATAAATCTCTTATAATATGTATAGAAAGCGCATAGATACAGGTTGGTTCTTGCAAGCCTCATCGACAACGGGTGTCAGTCCACCCTAACTGGACTTTAGGCATGACAGAGGAGGAGATCACGACTTTAAATGAAGTGAGAGAAGTGAGGTGCTTATAGGACTTAGTAAGCTAGCAGGTGAGTCACCAAATTGCTTAGCTTAAATTTGCTAGCTAAATGGAGATGAGGGCCGATGTTGAATTTGTCCAATTCCGATAATGAATAAAGTCCATGTTAAGAGTGCAAATTTAGCTCATGTTTTACCATCGTAAATGGACAATACTTACAACCCAAGATGAATAATAAAAGGCCCCAAGTACATCACAATCCACTTGACTAATTGCGCCCAAAACTAAGTAAGGAGAAAATGAAAATTAGGCAGCTAAGGCCCAACCAATTTGAATCCAATAAGACCCATGTGAAAAGGGGAAGAAGCTTCATCACCAGCTTAGTAAAGTAAGGATAGAAATGCCTTAGTAGGTCAGCCAAAGTCTCTCTTTAAAAAGGGTATAAAACAACTCCTATAAGCCATTCTGAGTTGAACCAAAAATAAAATCAGATTGCCTTCCAACTTTTCTCTCAACTCTTTCTGGACTTTACAAGCAGACACAAGAGACTTTTAGGGTTCTTAGAGAAGCCCTAAACCTTGAAGGTAGAGTTAATCGATTATAGTTGTGTGTTTAGTAAGGTTTCTTCATGAAAAAAAAGAGACTATGCTGGTTAGATATATATTGAAAATTTTGGACAGCATGTGTTCCAAGATTGTTGTACATTTTTGCTTCTTTATTTGGAAGATTTTCTCTTTTTAGTTGGATTGATTATGAAGGGAGGCTACTTTTGTTAATGAGTATTGGTTCTATAATGATGTATAAAGTCTGCTGTACCACTTTTATAGTCCGCAAAAGCGAGTTCTTATAGGATATTGCAATGTGTTCTTAGTATGAACTTGTGGGCTAATGGATGGAAGGCTATTTCATCAAGTCCTTCATGACTGCTTTTGTACTGTTATACATTTGTTTTAATGCTATTTTTATATATAGATGTGTTGAGGATAGTTTGGGTAAAGTTGAAATAGGGTCAGGATTGTTGACGTCAAAATGTAGAGAAGGGGTGTAACGTTATGCCGCCTATTTGTATGTTGCATAGAATTGTTGTGTGTTGTGATTTGTGAGATGTTACAAGACTTTTATGGCACTAAAATAGGCTGCACATTATATGTATATGATATTATGTATTAAAAAGTACGATTAGGGGAGGAAAGGTAGAAAGAATATGCTATAGTTTATAATTATCCGCTTGGTTAAGCTATCCATTTGAGCTAACATTCGAGGATGAATGTTCCTAAAGGAGGGGAGGATGTAATACCCCACATATCAAAACACTAGTTCTATGCAAATGAAATATGTAATGACTTTTCAAATTTGCGCCAATTTTTTGAAGTGCTTGAATCTCGAATTAGAGGGCAATATGTATGACTAAAGCTGAAGAGGGTTAAGTGCAAGTAAGTTTTAAGTCAAATGGAGGAGATCACGAATTTAAATGAAGTGAGAGAAGTGAGGTGCTTGCAGGACTTAGTAAGCTAGTAGGTGAGTCTCCTACTTGGTTAGCTTAAATTTGCTAGCTAAACTAAGATGAGGATCGACGTCGAATTTGTCCAATTCCGATTATTAATAAAGTCTATGTAAGGAGTGCAAATTTAGCCCATGTTTTACCATCGTAAATGGACAATACTTATAGCCCAAGATGAATAATAAAAGGTTCCAAGTATATCATAATCCACTTGACTAATTAGGGCTAAAACTAAGTAAAGAGAAAACAGAAAAATGGGCAGCCAAGGCCCAACCAATTAGAACCCAATAATTCCCAAGTGTAAGGGGAAAGAAGTTGCATCACCAAATTAGTATAATGCCTTAGCAGGTCTTCCAAATTCCCCCTTTGAAAAGGGTTTAAAATAGCTCCCATAAGCCATTCTAACTTGAACAAAAAAAATCAGATTGCCTTCCAAGTTTCCTCTCAACTCTTTCTAGACTTTACAAGTAGACACAAGAGACTTTTAGGATTCTTGGAGAAGCCCTACATCTTGAAGGTAAAGGTAAGTGATTATACTTGTGTAGTTAGTAAGGTTTCTTCATTAAAAACAAGAGACTATTTTAGTTAGGTATATGCTGAAAATTTTGGACAACATGTGTTCCAAGATTGTTATACATTTTTTCTTATTTATTTGGAAGATTTTCTCTTTTTGGTTGTATTGATTATGAAGGGAGGGTACTTTTCTTAATGAGTATTTGTTCTATAATGATGTATAATGGCTTCTGCACCACTTTTATAGTCCGCAAAAGTGCGTTGTTATAGGATATCGCAATTATGTTCTTAGTACAAACTTGTGGGCTGATAGATGGAAGACTATTGTCTCACGTCCTTCATGACTAGTTTGGTACTTTTATAAGACTGTTATAAGATTGTTTTTATTTATATATATGTTGAGGATAGTTTGGGTAAATTTGAAATAGGTTCGGGACTATCGACGTCAAAATATAGCAAAGGGGTATAACATTATGCCGCGTATTTGTATGTTGTATAGGATTGTTGTGTGTTGTGTTTTATGGGATGTTGTAAGACTGTTATATCACTAACATAGGCTGCACATGATATTTATATGAGAATGTATATTAGAAAATACAATTAGGTGCAGAAAGTTTGAAAGAATACGCTCGAGTTTAAAATTATACGCATGCTACTCGTATGTTGTTTTTTTTATGAGATTGGGATGCCAAGATATATCTATTGGCTGCTAATGATAGTTTTATTACGTACTATGTTGTAGATAAATATTTGGAGAAAGGGGAGGTTATCTCGAGTTAATAGCAAGGTCGTATATCGAGGTATGTAAGGCTACTTGATTTTGTATTATTTGGCATAAAACATAGATCCCTCCTGGGCACATAAAGGCACTTAGCAACTACGACACAACTATTAACCATGTATCAAATCTTTTACATGTTCATATGCTCCCATACATTGTCACCATTGAATCTACATATATACTTGGATACCAAGATACACGAATTTATTCTACTAAATAAAATTCATATGTTGTTCTACCTCCTACGCATTTCATTATTTGTGTAACTTACTCCTTTCACTGTGGTGTTGTCTTTTGTGATTATTTACATGTCATATGTTGTATCTATAGCCCCTCAGCTCCAATAGTATTACCCCTAAAAGAATCATCTCGAAGGTTATTGAAATATAAAGTAAAGTATATTTCTTATTGATGGGTGGTAACCCGAGGGGTGGAAGAATAACCTAGCAAGGGTCATCCTATAACGGGGGATAGCCCAAGGGGTTAAAGGAAAAGCCTAGTCACAACCGATCCTGATATAGATTTACCACTGATCAGTTGATCATTTGTATTACATGTTGCCACAGATTATACAGTAAAGGTAAAGTAATAAAAAGAATATAAAGTATATGATCGCACAATATAACTAAAGGTGGTCTCTTATACTACTCTAGTGCATAGTTAAATTTGAGTTATTGCTTTATATACTGTATTTCCTGCCTCAGCTATTCAGTATATTATCTCGTATAGACGTCCCTTAGGGGGACCTGCATTTCGTGCTGCAGGTATATGTGTAGTAGATCTCTATAATAGGAGTACAGGATATCCAACTGTTGTTACCAAGCTCCATGTTGCTTCGGAGTTTTATGTGTTTGGAGCTTATATTTTTGTATTGTATAGTTAGTCAAAGTGGGGAATGTCCTAACCCTTATCAGATACTTTTCCTTATATAGAGGCTTTACTGACTATGTAAATTAAAGTGTGGTCGTGTCTCGTACTTTAAATACCGTGACACTAACGACCTAGCCATATTTATTTACTTTTCGCTTGTTATCACTGTTTATTTTTTTTCAAGACATGTCAAATGTAGAAATCCCTTATAATATATATATATATAAAGTGCATAGATACAGGTTGGTTCTCTGGAGCCTCATTAGCAACGGGTGCCAGTCCGCCCTAATGGGACTTTGGGCATCACAGATGAGGAGATCACAACTTTAAATAAAGTGAGAGGAGTTTGGTGTTTGTAGAAATTAGTAAGATAGCAGGTGAGTTACCTACTTGCTTAGATTAAATTTTCTAGATAAAAGTAGATGAGGCCCAACATCAAATTTGTCCAATTTCAATTATGAATAAAGTCCATGTTAAGAGTGCAAATTTAGCCAGTGTTTTACCATCATAAATGGAAAATACTTATAGACCAAGATGAATAATAAAAGATCCCAAGTACATCACAATCCACTTGACTAATTGGGCCCAAAACTAAGTTAGGAGGCCCAAGTGAAAGGGAAAAGAAGCTGCATCACCAACTTAGTAAAATATGGATAGAAATTCCTTAGTAGTTCGGCCAAAGTCCCTTGTAAAATGGGTTTGAAACCGCTCCCATAATCCACTCTAACTTGAATTAGAAAAACATTATTGCCTTCCAAGTTTTCTCTCAACTCTTTCTTGACTTTACAAGCAGCCACAAGAGGCTTGTTGGGTTCTTAGAGAAGCCCTAAACCTTGAAGGTAAACTTAAGTGATTATATTTGTGTATTTAGTAAGGTTTCTTCATGAAAAATAAGAGATTATATTTGTTAGGTATATGCTGAGAATTTTGGACAGCATGTGTTCAAAAATTATTATACATTTTTTCTTGTTTATTTGGAAGATTTTCTCTTTTTAGATGGATTGATTATGAAGGAAGGCTACTTTTCTTAATATGTATTGGTTACATAATGACGTATAAAGGCTGCTGCACCACTTTTACAGTCCACAAAAGTGAGTTCTTATAGGATATCGCAATGGTGTTTTTAGTACGAACTTGTGGGCTGATGGATGGAAAGCTATTGCCTCACATCCTTAATGACTGCTTTGGTACTTTTATAAGACTGTTTTACGGTTGTTTTAAGATATACATTTGTTTAGGATAGTTTGGGTAAAGTTGAAACAGGTTTGGGATTATCGACGTCAAAATATAGCAAAGGGGTGTAACATTATGCTGCCTATTTGTATGTTGCATGGAATTATTGTGTGTTGTGCTTTGTGGGCTGTTATAAGACTGTTATAACACTAAAACAGGACACACATGATATTTATATGAAAATGTGTATTAGAAAATATAATTAGGTATAGAAAGGTTGAAAGAATACTCTTGAGTTTACAATTATACACTTGCTGCCAGTATGTTATTTTTTTATGAGATTAGGCTACCAAAATGTATCTATTGGCCGCCAATGCTAGTTTTATTACCTACTATATTATAGCTAAATATTCGGATAAAGGGGAGGTTATCGCGAGGTAATAGCGAGGTCATACAGCGAGGTATATAAGGATACTTGATTTCATATTATTTGGCATGAAACATAGATCCCTCCTTGGCACGTAGAGGCACTTACCAACTACGACACAACTATTAAGCATGTCTTAACTCTTTCACATATTCATATGCTCCCATACATTGTCACCATTGAATCTACATATATACTTGGATACCAAGATACACGAATTCGTTCTACTAAATAAAGTTCATGTGTTGTTTTACCTCTTATGCATTTCATTATTTATTTAACTTACTCCTTTCACTGTGGTGTTGTCTTTTGTGATTATTTACATGTCATATGTTGTATCTATAGCCCTGCAACTCCAATAATATGACGCCCAAAAGAATCATCTCAAAGGTTATTGAAATATAAAGTAAAGTATATTTCTTATTGATGGGTGGTAACCCGAGGGGCGGAAGAATCACCTAGACAGGGTCATCCTATCACGGGGGGTAGCCCAAGGGGTCAAAGGCAAAGCCTAGTCATGGCCGATGCTGATATAGATTTACCACAGATCAGCTAATCATTTGTATTACATATTGTGCATAGATTATATAATAAAGTTAAAGTAATAAAAAGAACATAACATGATCCCACAGTATAACTAAAGGTGGTCTCTTATCCTACATTAGTGCATAGTTCTATTTGAGTTGTTGCTTAATACATAGTATTTCATACCTTACCTATTTAGTACATTATCTCGTACAGATGTCCCTTACGAGGGACCTACATTACATGCTGCAGGTACAGGTGCTAGTAGATCTCCCTAGTATGTGTACAGGATATCCAGTTGCTGTTACTAAGCTCCAGGTTATTTCGGAGCTTTGTGTGTCTAGAGATTATATTTTTGTATTGTATAGTTAGTCAAGGCGGGGCCTGTGCCGACCCTTATCAGATATTTTTCCTTATAGAGGCTTTGTAGACTATGTAAATTAAAGTGTGGTCACGTCTCATACTTTAAATATCATGGCCCCAATGGCCTAGCCATATGCATTTCCTTTTGGCTTGTTATCACTGTTTATTTTCTTAAAATCATGTCAAATATAGAAAATGTCTTATAATATGTATATAAAGCGCATAGATACAGGTTGGTTCTCTCGAGCCTCATCGGCAACGGGTGCCAGTCCACCCTAACAGGACTTTGGGCATGACACCCTGACTACATGAAATAGTTATTTTAAAAGAGCAAGAATGTTACCAATTATTATAAGCTAGAAACATGGATAAATACATATAAAGTTCTAGTGCTTCAAACACCAAATAAGAAATATTGAGTTGTTTTATAGGAAGTTGTCTCGCCGTCAATGCAAAATACAATAGAATGCCCAAAAAACCAAGAAAACTAAGATGAAAATGCAAGTGAATATCTAACACAAACTGTTATTGATATTGTGGATACAAAAGTCACAATAGAAGATCTTGTAGTTTCTTTCCCAATGAAGTGATACATGCATTTTTCAAATATATTTAGCATTTATTTGAATATTTGTCTATTTTTTTATTTTAAGGATGTGTGTATCTAATACATTTTAAGATACTTTTCACTTATTTATGATGTAGTTAGGGAGTTCTTGATATATTTAATGAGATTATAACTTGTTTTAATAAGCTAAGTTAAATTATACATTATATGTATTAAGTATAGCTAATTTTGATATATAATATACTTGATACTTAACAAGCACAAACATATACTAATATATGTATTTGATACGTAATGTTATGTATATATGTTTTATGTATTACCTAAAAATTTAAACATTTCGAATCAAATTCTTATTTAAGAATTTTGGTTCTATATTAGATAGTTAATGCATTAGATACTTAACTTGTGGTGAACTTATTAACTACATATATATTAAAAAAATATCTCTTTCAAAAGATTTCTATCACGAACCAAGCCTAGAGCTTAGACATGACACGGAGAATGGGTAACTCAAAAGAACCCCAAACAAGCCTCTTAGAATATCAATCACACATCCTTGGTCGCTAAAGCAAAACATCAACAACAAGTGACATAAGAAGGGAAATGAAGATTAAGGAAAGTCTTGGATAATCATAAGATATTCAAGAGTCAAGAGTATAGCGTAATTACATCAATTGTTCAACAACACCTCTAACATAGATTGGGCGGGGGCCAAGATACTTTCCGGACTTAACCTCGTAGTATCAAATGTTCAAGATAAAGATATAGCAAAAGTAAGAATAACACATTCCTTTAATTCTTATTGGGGTTTGGTAGAGGCTATCGGGAGAATTTTAGAGTATATTCCAATTGGGAGAAGTGAATTGATCTTTAGGAATAGGGTTTAGGTATTTAGAAAGTATTAAGCCAGCATAGGAATCCCCAAAAGACCAATTGAATAACTAAATTATTGGAATGTCATTAATGAAACGGAATTTTGCAAAAATCTGTATATACCCCTATACATATAAGTTCTACGAAAATGGGCATAACTTCTTCATCCGAACTCTAAATTAGGTGAACCAAAGTGCATTGGAAAGTTAATTCAAAGAGCTTGAATTTGGTAGGTTATGTGCCACTCAATTCATTGTGTTCTAAGAGATATTCTCCTTTAAAATTTACCCTCCTACTTGTACTTTTTCAAAACATAGCCAACGGAAATTCCTTTAAACTTACGATGTAGGGGACTTACGATGGTCTTAAATGACATGAATAAGATGAACTTAGATTTTACTAAGATCTTGAAGCTTTAATGAGTTTCTTGGGATCCAAAATGAGTTTGGAACACTTGAATTTAGATAATTTATTAGTCGAAGTGTTTGAGAAGGTATTGGGGAATGTCTTGTCTGATATGAAGGTGAAATATGGCTAAGTATAGGTATTTTTACATATGGGAAGACTTATGACAAATACCCAAAGCCTAGGACCGAACCACAAAACTGAGCACAAAAATGCATAGAGGTGCGCCCTTGGCTTATCGCGCCTAGGGCGTGAAACCTCTCTAGAAATTACAAACTTTGGATTTTTAAATTTTAATATGGTTGCTCTAAAATTCAGGTTAGACCTATTTTCCACTCACTTTTTCCCACTGAACATGAATATGAAGTCGCATTTTAATAATCACTAATGGATTTTGATTTATGTTAAAATTATGATTTTGGACACTTACGGGGCACATTTTTGAGCACTTTTTCGGGTTGTTTCACTAAGGTACTAGTTTAAGTCCCCTGTATAGTTTCAAGTCTTAAGTTTCATCCCTTATGTCATTTTGTATGCAATCATGATCATGTAAAAAGTTTATGGTGATTTTTGACATTTATGTTGAGATTTTGAAAATGATGTTTAAATGGGTTTGTTGCATTCATCTCTGGCTGCAGTCTTAATGATTACTTCACTTATATACATTTTTTTTATATTTGATGAAGAATGTTCCCAAGGGGGAGATATTGAAATACCCCAAAATGGCCCAAAAATGTGCTTCTGAAATTTTCATAATTATAATTTTCATATATCTCAAAATTCGTGATATGGAAAATCCAACTTCATATTCTTGATCGGGGGATACATCAAGTGGGAAATGGGTATAGTCCCGATTTTATAGGACTCATAGTAAAAAATAAATTTTGTAAATATTTTCAAAATAATATCTGTCCGTGCCCAGGACGCGACGCGCCTGGGTTACGGATCAATGTTAATATTTCCTCCATGTTGGGTCTATATCATGGACCAGATGCCAACCAGTTTATGTTTTTCCTTAGTTTTTCATTTCAGCTAAAGGATATTAGGGTCATAGCCCCATACCCATTTTTGTGTAAAAACACCTATACTTAGATATTTTCAACTCTATATCACTCAAGACACTCTCAAAACCCTCTCCAAGACTTAACCAAATATTTCATCCAAATTCAAGTGTTTCAAGCTTAATTCTGAATCTCAAGAACTCTATTCAAGCTTCAAGTCTCCTTCAAGTCTACATCAAGAAAACCCACTTTAAGGTATATTAGTTTCATCCATGAGGTTCTTTCATCTGTGAAACCCAATGTTTGTTTTTATAAAAAGTGTATGTTTCCAAGTTGTATCTTCTATAGGTATATTTTATAATGTATTTTGATTACAAATTGTGTTGGGGTTTTATGAAATATTGATTGAATATGCATATTTGTTTATTACAAGCCTATACTATAAATTACTTTTGTCTATTGAGACTTTGCATGTTTTGAGCTATGGAACTATGATCTATTATGAGATTTGATGATGGATTTCAAGGTATCTTACATGAGGGTTTTACTATGTGTTGGTAGGTTAATTGACATTGAGTTTTCTCATATTACTTCCCTCTTGAATTGCTTGATTTTGAACTAGCATTACACACCCACCAAGAGTTTAATAAAATGTCTTGATAAAGATTCTCAAGTTATTGATGATCATGGGATTGTATGTATGCCTTGAATTCATGAAAAGTATCTATAGTGTCGCAAGTTGACTACATCTTGTTGAGGGGTGACATGCCCAATAACCTTCTTGAGGGGGTGACATGTCTCAACCACCTTGTCAAGGGGTGTCTTGCTTATAATACCATCTTTAGGGGTATATACCTCAAAAACATTTTCGGGAGGTGAGATGCCCGTACTACCATGTTGAGGTTTAGATTCCTTGACCACTTTGTCAGGGGGTGACATGCCCGTACTGCCATGTTTAGGGATAGATACCTTGACCACCTTATCGGGGGTGACATGCTCGTTCTATCATGTTACGGGATAGATACCTCAATCACCTTTCAAGGGGGTGACATGCCATGGATTCCAAGTAATAACTTGCTTGGTATATGATTATAGTCACTTCCCACACATGTATTATATTTTATACAAGTTACATGATTTACAAACATGTTGTACTTCTAGCATTAATCATGCATGCCATATCGATTTTATACTTATCCATTGCTTATTATTATGCATTTTGAATACATTGGCTTATGTCTTGTTGCATTTTATCCTACATACTTAGTATAGTCAAATGCACTAATGCATATTCTATGTGTACATAATGTTACCATGTAGGAACTGGAGCACCTCTAGATCATCCTCTATGTGGCCAGTTTTGGCATTTTGGAAGATAAGCTTTAGTGAGTTCTGATGTCCGGGACACTAGCTATGCTATTATTACTATATAATATCTCCTTAATGTTGAACACTTGATGCTTTGAAGGTGAGCCCGGAAAGTGTCTTGGCCTCTGCTCCAATCTATGTTTGATGTACTTAATCTTTGAACATTGACTCTTTTATGCCTCATAAATATCAAGACTTCCCTTAGTCTCATTTCCCTCATTTATATTTCATATTATTATTATGGTTCCACGACCAAGGATGTGTAATTGATATGCTAAGGGGCTTATTTGGAGTTTCTTTGGGTTCCCATTCACTATTTCATATCTAGGCCCTAGTCTTGGGCCATGAAAACGATGAGCTCTAGTGGATATTGAATCTGGTAAACTCAAGTTTAGATTGAATGATGAAGAAATTGTCTTCGACATCTGTCTATGCATGAACCATCCAGATGAGCTCAAGAATGAGGTTTGAGAAATTATGAAGTCTAGCAGCCAATTTGTCTAAGTCATGCCGCGACAAAAAACCAGGCAATACTTGGGAGGTAATCCAACTTTTTTGATGTTATTACATAGTTATAGGTTCATTTTTTAGTTTTTGGATTCATAGTTAGCTGTTTTGGATAATTGTGTATTTTATGAAGCGTATGCACGTATAGGACTAATTCCGCAAATTGGCTTAGAAAAGCATCAAGTTCAGTTTCTATGACTAGGCTTACAACTCATATTGCACTTTACGACTCGTAATCCCATCTCGTAGTGACTTTTAGTGAAGATGAACAATATGCACTCATCCCACGAGCCAATTTTATGGCTCATAGATCAAAATATGAGTTGTGAATAGGGTTAGTAGAACTAAGGTAAGATTTTTAATTTTTTGAAGTGTTGAGAAGTCTACGAGATTGTAACTTACGAGTCATAGATCCATCTATGACTCGTAATTGGGTTTCGTAGATCCAAGCCGAGTAATTTTAACCATTTACCTGGTAAAGGCATAAAATAGGGGTCAAATTATTTTTACTCCACTTTTGACCTAATTGACAGAGAAATTCCCCAATCTTTCCCTTTCCCTTCAATATTCTGATCAATTTAAGTCACCGGTGCCTCTTTTCCTGCAAGATTTTTGGCTATATCTAGGTTTTTGTGAATCTTAACCTTCTCTCTTCTTCAAGTTTATCACTATTATTGGTAAGTTCTTGGTTTAGTTTTAACCTTTAAATTTGCTTTGATATTAATTTTGTAATGTGATAATTGTGATGGTTTTGATGTTTAAGCATGAATTTCTTGTTGAATATGAATGGTGACTGTAAAATTAGAGTTTCTTTTGATTGAAATTAAATGTTTGAGTCTGGAATTGAATGTTTTGACATGATTGATTGCTAAATGCTATGCCTATTGAATCATCATCTATGCTTGATTAGTTGATATTGCATGATTTATGATTGTGTGTTGGTGGGTATTGACATGAGCATATGATATTATGTGAATCAAATAAGAAGAGTCGGAAACATAAGTTCTTCCATGCTAATCCATTTTTCGATGGGGTGAATATATATATGAAATTATCATAGGGTATTGGTTATTATGTGCTTATCATGATTCGGTACTCGTATGCTTGTTGCGATGTTATTGATTAACTGTTCAATATGTTATTAAGGTCCGTGCGATGGACTTAGAAATATCAGGTATCTGAGATTTCTTATTCACGAGAGTCTTTGATGACTCCAGATAAATCTATGAGTCGTAATTGGACCTCGTGGAAATTTTTAGATACTTGATGATCTGAGTATTCATCAGACGAGACCTTGTACGAGTCTTAGATCACTTTATGACTCGTAGGTAAGTCTCATAGCTCCTTGCCTGTTTTAAATTACTCTTGGGAATTTTATACGAACCCAGTTTACGATTAGTAAACCAATTTATGAGTCATACCTAAGGGTCGTAAAATTTTCACTTTCCATTATTGTTCTGAAGCACTAGTCTATGAGAGCATTTTATGGCTCGTAGTTCTAACTACGACTTATAAAGGGCCTCTCGTGAGCCCTTCTGCAATTGATTCAATTAATATTTTTCATTTTATTTCTTGATTCTTGGGGTTAATTATCGTGTGTTTTCATCTATGTTTTAGGTACTATGTCCTTCAAAGGAAATTGCTCAAAGATCGAGGCCTTTAGGAGGAAGCTTATTGATGAGCCTATTGATGCTGAGTGGACCTCTCAGCCGAGTAGGTCACTAGAGATCCATGATATTTCATTAGACCCTGAGGATGATGTACCATAAACCAGAGCAGCAACAGCTAGAGCTGCACGTGGTAAGGTTGATAGTCCTTCCCAATCTGAAGAGAAAGGTAGTGAGGAGACTAGGAGTAGCATAACCTACATGACTAGATCCACAAAGGAGCCTAGTTCTAAGGAGGTCTCCGAGGATAGAGTAGATGTTGAGTCCTCTGTTGCACCATATTCTTCTTAAGCACCAGATACTATTACTACTAGCGGTGCATCAGGGTATATAGGCCTTATTCTTAGAGGGCATATAGCCAAATGAACGGAGCAAGCCTACCTACTTTGTATATGAGGAGACCAAGGTCATAGATAATGGACTTAGGCGTGTCTCAAGTCTGAAGGACACAATGGTATGTCATAGGTTCACGTGGTTGACGGAGTCCCTTGGATGATACTCACCGATTCTGGTATAATAGTTTTATGCATCTTACATAGACATGACTCAACATATTCTTTCCAAGGAGATGAGACCTTTCATTCAGCCAGATTGATAGAGGCACAGGTGAGAGGTCAGCAGGTCGATATTTCTGAGGAGACGATCTGCAGTATGCTTTTTGCTCCCACGTACTATGCCCCTAGATCTATAGCAGAGTTTCACCAAAGGTTAGGGTTGGCTAGAAATTTATTGATTATGAAGGATTTAGTATATCGAACCTCACTTCTAAGATAGGTGGATGGTTATACTGTAGAGCAGGGCCCAGAGCCTACTTTAGGTCACCATCCACACAGAGCCGATCTTCAAGGCTTCACTCTCTTTTCCGCCTAAGTTTTTGTGGGTTGTGGTTAGATCACGCGTCTGGATAGCCTTGGTGGATAACACACTTGCGTAGGATCATGTAGGATTGGTTGCCAACATCTTAGCTGTCTACGATATTGATTGGGCCTGACTCATAGTAGAGCAGATACATAATTAGCTCTAAAGAGGGATACCTCCCTTTGTATTTTTGGCTTTGATCTACAAACTCTGTATAGAGTTGACGGTGGAAATTTTACACCTAATGGACTAGCTAGTTGAGGCCCAGCATACTCTGGATCCTAGCCTAATAAAGGTTGATGAGAATTCGGTGGCACTTTAGAGGACACAACCTCCTCCCATGCTGAGGTGTTTGCCCTAGAGCAATCACTTGAGGGTTTGACGACAGCCACCACTACTACTATTGCTGCTACAATTGAGGAGAGACCTTGAAAACTTGTAGTCGATGTTGAAAGGGGTCCTACTATAGCTGCTCTTGCACTAGAGGCCACCAATTCACAAAGTTCAACAACGAGCATAGTATATTTGTTCGCCATTTCTATTCAGGCCATGGTGCAGTGGTTAGCACATGCTGAAATCCAGTTATCTCAGCTTATTCAGCAGCTTAGACCATAGGTCCGATAGACCATTATAGACTGAGAGGATTAGAGTTGGGCATTCACTATTTCTATAGTTTAGGACCGCATTTCTATAGTAGATGCCCATATTGATGCTTTTGAAGAGCGAGTTCAGAAGAGGTTAGACTATACTCGACCTTCAGATTTGTTAGTTGTACGTTGAAAGATCGAGAAGCTTAGGGTGACATGACATCATCACTTGTTGTGCCAGTTACACTACTAGAGTCAATACCTCAGGAACCACTATTTGATTTATTTGCCTCTTTGGAGCCTACACAGACTTCCCACTTGTAGAGACCGCTTGAGGATGTTGAGCTAGAGGAGACAAAGTTATGTGCAAAGATCTTAAAGGATGTAGAGGATGATCTCTAGCTGGCTTTGAGGATATGAAAGCATGACAGGGAGATAAGGCTAGATGTGAGCATGATAGGGAAAGGGGTATTAGCCCCTCCAAACAGAGTACTATAACTGAGGAAACTACCCAGCAGGGAGAGGATGGGCAGACTCAGCCATAGACTGGTTCTTAGGCGTCGAAGTATGTTCTGAACCCTATTTATTCTATTTTTTCTTGATTTACTACATTGGGGATAATGTACAATTTTTTCGGTGGGTTATGGTGTTATGGGCCTTAGTAAAGTCTGATTAGCTTATGGTCAATAACAACCCCAAATTTTGATCCCAAGGTTTTCTTGCCTATGTTCTTTTTCCTCATAGATATTTAATTTATGTTGAATTAGCAAGTTTAGGATGTTTACATAATATCTATATCATATAGTACTAAAATTTATGGCATATAACATGTTTTTTTGTTTTATCTTGAAAAATGCTACCCACCAAAACCAAAATATTTTGATTAGTAGTTAAATGAAAACCATGTATATTTGGTTGTTTGGCAATTGTTATTCTGATAAGTGAGGGTAATTGAGATATAAAAAATGATATGTGAGGTTCTTGTTGATTATGCGTGAAATGCCATATGTGTGCGAGATTATTTTGCCATATTCATGTATTTTGTGCTAATTTAAAATGTGCCCTGTTTCTCTACGCTAGATTATAGATTAAATGTATGAGGAAGGAATCTTAGGCCTTTGTTCTTTAATTAGTTCACTTTAGCCTAAAAATGACCGACCAAATGATGTTTTATCTTCTATTCCAAATATTTGAGTCTTTCAGGTACCAATTCTTTTAAAAACACCTAATTAGTCTAGGCTTGTCTGGTTATAAGCCGTAAAATTGGCCCCAATCTATCCTTGAGCATTGTGAACCTTGATTGAGATAAAAAACCTAATTTTAAGGTTGCTATCAAAAGTGGTTCTGGTTCGTGAAGTAGATATTGTGTACTTCACTATAGGCTAAAAGCGTAAGTTGAGGGTGACTAGTGTAAGGTAAATCATAAAAATAAGATGGTGAGTTGGAAATGAGGAGAAAAAGAAGACAATCATGTACTAGATACAAAAAAAAGAAAAAGATGCCTTAGATTGAGATTAAAAGCATAATAAAGTGTCAAAATAAGGCAAAAGCTGAAAAATGAGAAGAAAATGCCCGTAAAAGATTCAATGTGGAAAAGGAAGAATAAGGTGAAAATGTTAGAGTTGGTAAGGTAAAAGTGATGAAAAATGTAGTTCAATAATGGCCTTTTGTCACTATTTTTCAAAATGACATACCAAAGACCCTTAAGCCTACGTTACAAGCCTAAAAAGTCCTAAAGTGATCCTACTCCAATTAGTTAAAGGTCTAAGTCATGAGTATAGGGGCAAACCTATGGTATTAGTTATTATGCATAACATCTTTTGTGAGAGTGAGTATGTTTGCACAGTCCCAATGCTAAATTTGTAATCATCATTGAGTGTAAAAAATGGGACTTCTTTCTGTGAGGGTACTTACATTGCATTGTTAGCATTGGACTTGTTCAGGGATTATGCACTGTTGATATTACCTTGCTTGTCATAGTTGTGTTGTCAAATGTACCAGTGTGTTTTGGTTTGCTAAATAGCTATCTAATTATGTTTTGAAAAATTGGTGTGTATACTGAGTTTGAATTGTATGTTATGTATAGTATTTAGTTAAGGTCTGTTTGTTACTGTATTTTCTATATAGAGTGAGTCGTCACTTAAAAATAAGCAACAATTAAGTTAAGGATGTTGATATGCTGTCAAAATACAACACATTTCATGCTTAAAAGTTAGGATTTTGTGTGTTCTCAATGCGACATTTATGGTTTTTATGTGTTTTTAGTGTTTAATTTGTAGGAAAGTAGGTTGGCATAATTTTGGGGATAAATTGCAGAAGATTTTTTATTTTTGATGGTTTACAGGGCCCACTATGAATGTAGAGCATTCTACAAGTCATATTGTGGGTTTTGTGAAGATTTCCAATGAAAGATGAGATCTAAAGTTAAGTCATACGAGTCCTCTATACGAGTCGTAGATCACTTGATGAGTCATATAGGGAGGTTTCGTGAAGAATTCCAGTGAAGGACAATGTGATGCAGATGAAGATGACAAGAGAGCAATATGAGTCATGAATCACTCTATGACTCATAAAGAGTATTCATAGAAGTGAAGTACAAGATCTCAAGAGCTTAATAGAGACCCCAATTACAACTTGTAAATCACTTTACAAGTCATAAGGACCTTTCGTAGAATGTCGCCGACCAATTTTTCTATTTTTTAATATCACGAATCGGACGTAGTGCCTAGTTGTGACTGTCAAATAAGGAATCTGAAGGAACCTCTAACAATCCTCCATGCATATCATTACACATCCTTGGTCGCGGAAGCAATTATAATCAAAATAAGAGAAGATATATAAAAGGGGATAAAAGGGGCTTAGGGACATCTTTGATACCATAACAACAATAAGCAAGAGAGTCAAGGCTCATAGCATAATTACACCACATGTCCAACACATAACATAAGAAAATAATCATTGTCCCCAGAATGCAAGACTCACCAAAGGCTAACTTGAACAATCTGTCTAGCCATGGCAAGATTCAATAGGAGCTCCAATTCCTACATGGTAACTTTAGGTAAGCATAGAGTTTGCGTTAGTACATTTAAATGTATAAAGTATGTGGGATGCAATGCGACAAGATATAGGCATCATAATTAAAATTCATAATAATAATAAGCAATGAATAACATAACAACAATATGACATGTATGAATGATGCATGAAGTAAAACATGCTTACAATTCATTCAACTCATATAGATCATAATACATAAGTGTGGGAAGAGACCTCAACGAACATAATATAAGACCACGCGAGCTACAACTTCGAATCCCAATGTCAACCCTACACTAGAAGAAAGGTGGAAGTTACTTGCCAAGTTAAACCTCATAATGCCTAAGTGGATCCACTAAGCCTTTTGCGAACTGGGTTCTCACCTCTAGTTCTTGGACTCGGGAACTTTCCATAGGCCTAGACCCGGGTACTCACCTCAAGCCCTCATATTTTGGGTACTCTCCTCTTTGAGATTTGGGGATTTTCCTCTAATCCGTTTACCTACAGTGGTATGTTGTACTAGGACTTGGGGACTCTCCTGTAGTCCACTCGGTGCTAAGTCTAATTGCATGGAAGATATATAAGAGAATAATACTTCAATAACTTGCAATAAACATAGAGAAATTGCACGAATAACTCTTAACATCATTGAACTCATGTGGTGAGCTTAACTTCAATCATAAGAATAGATCATCATCCACATTGTCCTTTCATTATCATCAAACATCAAAGGCTCATAAGAGGTATAATATTAGAGAAAGTACTTCATCTGGCCCTACAACATCATCAAAATTTTCATGACTTAAACACATCTTTAGAAAGCTCATAATCATCATAGGGTCAATTGAATCACAACTCAACCAATAGATTATCAAAACTTAAAGAATCCTTAAAAAGGTCAAACACTTGGAGGGTGTTTAATGCTAGTGTAAAATCATGCAATTGAAGAGTGAAATTGTGGAAAATCCATTGTAATACCATCAGTCAACACATTACAACACTCGCAAGCAATATATATTCAAACGCCTCCATAAGTCTTACATTAGATCTAAGATTTAAAGCTCAAAACATGTTAAAACAATCATACTTTCATAAACTCCAAATCACTATGCAGTGAAATTTATAAAAATTAATACCCATAAGTAATTCAATATTTAAATAATATAATTTGAGTAAAAAGGAGGATTAGGCACCATGTGTGGAAGGACCCAATGGTTCAACACCACATACCTTAGCTTTGAAGAAGCTCTTGATGAAGATTGAAAATGGGAGGCTTGAAGCTTGATGGAAATCCTTAGTTTTTGATGAGGGTTTTGAGACTTGAATTTTGGAGTAAAAATATAAGGTAAGTGTTTGAGTGAGTATTGAGAAATATTTGGATGATATGAGGGTGAAATAAGGATAAACATAGGTAAAAACTCATTTGGGAATAGTTGGGCCCAAGACCCAAAAGCCTTGGATTGATATAAAATTCACTGGCAATAAAATACATAGGTCCATATCCGGTCTGCGATGCAGACCTATCGCGGAGGTCATATTAGTACATGTCCACGACAGTTGCACGTCGCTCTGCTATCGCTGATCAATTCTGATAAGAAAATTATAAAAATTGAAATTGCTAATCGTTTGCTCTTAAATCTATGTTAGACCCATTTTTTCCTACTTTTGACCCTCTCAACAAGAATATGAAGTTGAATTTTTGATAATGCGCATGAATTTTGAGATATATAGAATTTAAAATTCTGAGCATTCGAAGGCATATTTTATGACACCTTTTGGGATCATTTCAATATCTCTCCCGTGGGAACATTTGTCCTCGTATGTAAAAGAGATGTACAAAATAAGAGTAATCAAGGATAAATCAGCCCCAACAAGAATGCAATATTACATTTTAAACACCATTTTCAAAATCTCAACCTAAGAGTAAAATCATCATAAAATTGATTACTTAAACATGAATGCATATGAATGACATGGGGGCTAAAACATACAACTTGGAATCATTGAATAGAATAAAAGAAATATGGATATTGCTTCTCCATGCCTGCATTAGCTCTTTGAGAAACACATATGAATAGATGACTCTTCGAAAGGGTCTTGATAGAAACTATATCCTCATCAATCAACTTCTCCACTTATCTATCCAATACCTCCACCTGGACCTCTTTCTAAGCCAACTTGTCCGCTACCTCACTCACAATTTTAAAGACTTCTATAACACTAGAGACACTAACGCATCCCCTCAACCTAAAAGCAACCTGATAAACTATACCCCTACCATAGGCAATTCCCAAACATAGGCAACCTTACCAACCTCCCTATACAATCTATAAGGACTCACAACCCTCAACTCGATTGTCAACCTTAAATAGACCTAACTTACGTGGTACCATAACCACCATCTCCCTTATTGTAAACAACCTCAACCCTATTATCTTCTCACCCAAAACTTCCAACTCTAACAAGGCGGAATCAAGGCCTTGCGTAATCAAGACCTCTTAACCAAAGAATATTTTGAACCATCAAGAATGCTACTCAACCATGATCAACTTCCCTTACCTACTTTCAATCTAACCAACCGATAGACTCCACTAGTCTCCTATTTACCACATTTACCTCAATGCTAGGCTACCCATAGGCACCCTATCTAGAACATCAATCACATCACTAGCCTCAATGGGGACATAATGCACAGTCATTTCATAATCCTTGAAGAATTCTAGCCACCTTCATGCTATCCACAACACACATTCCCTATACTTGGCAAACAACCTTTCATCCTCCAAGACTTGCAACACTACCCCCAAATAATTCACAAGCTCTAAAAACCTCAATACCTTTTTACTAGAAACCACCAATACATATCAACGTAGGGTCTTAAGACTCTATTCAATAAACACACAACACTACCGTTGTATAGGTCAACCAAATAATTTCACCAATACTAATGATGTTCACTCCTAATTCGCAAAGACACCTAGGGATATTACTTACCTCATCCTTACTTGGGCATAAAACTCAACCCAAAGATCAAACTTAGAGAAGTGATTAACCTATTGTTGTTTACTGAATAGATCATCGATCCTTACACATCATATCACAACTTTACGAGTTCTACACTCTTTGGATGCATGCTATGCAAGTAGCCTAAACTACTCCAGGACCTCCAAACTATCAAGCTAAGTTCAACCAAGATCACAAGACAAGGCTTCTATGCAATAAGAACATAGGGCAACCCTTAAAGATCAATTGGACCTTAAGGCAAGAATGGACCTACCTCTCTTTTGCTACCATTTGACACCCTACCACTCAAGATGGGTTTATTAGGGTGTCAGAATCTAACACTAAGGGTCCTACCATCCATGGGCACGATATTCATGCAACCATCCCATACCAAGTATAACATCAAAATCCACCTCATCAAATCCAACAAGTCATGAGGCAAGACCTAATGCAATATGAATATGGATCAACCCTTATGGACTTTCTACCAACCATATACTCAACCACGAGATAGACACTAAAGGATAACATCATAACTCGGGAGACACAAGAAGCCAACTATGAACTAAAAGAATAATGAAAGAAATAATGAAACTCAGATCCATCAAATCAAACCTTCAACTTACCTTTGAAGCACCATGCCAATCCTAGTGACTCCTAAAGGGATATGCTTGAGAATGCCAAAGACTATCCTTATGGTTCTTGGGAACCCACGGATAATGTCTCATCTTATGATCCATTCCACCACATCCAAAGCACGCACCCGATCCGGCTAAGCAATCTACCAAGTGACACTTTCCACACTTGTTGCACATAAGAAGAGCTTGTCCACCAACACCTTCTCCTAAATTCTTGAGGCTGACCACTCTACATTTGACAACCCTCTTGTTTGGAGAATGGTCGGACTCATGATCTTGGAAGCTACCCTCAAATTGAGCCCTCTTGGACCCTTCACTATTCCTCTTCCTCAACTTTTCCCCTTCTAATTATTCGGCATATGTCATTAAATGGGAGAAGTCCATTTCACTATTCAAAAAAGTGGACCGACATTTCTCACTCACTAAGTCAGATATACCCATCACAAATTTATGCATTCTAGTCCTTGCATCGGACACCAATTGAGGAGCATACTTCAAAAGTTGGGTGAACTTGAGGGCATACTCCCTCACAGTTGGTATCAAAGCATGTATGCAGTTTTAAAGGTAACTATGTATGGAATCATATGAACATGTACAAGAGTAGAGACATGGTTAATAATTTTGTCAGAGTTGGTGAATGCCTTTATGTACCAAGAAGAGAGCTATGTTTCATGCCAAGTGATACTAAATCAAATAACCTTACATACCTCATTGTATGACCTCGTTACTATCTCGAGATAACCTTCCCTTCCTACATATACTTATATACAATATAATAGAAGATTAAACTAGCACTAATAACCAATAGACACACCTTGGCATCCCAATCACATACGAAAACAATACATGGGCAGCAAGCGGGTGTTCATAAACCTGGGTGTATTTCTTTAACCTTTTCGTCCCTAATTGTATTTTCTAATACACATTAGAATGTAGATATAATGTAGCCTATTTTAAGTCCATAACAGCCTTAAAACATCCAATGAATCACAATACATCACACTTCCACACAATCTAAAAATGAACAACATAACATTACCTCCCTTCGCTACATTTCGACGTCGACAACTCCAAACCTATTCCAACTTTAACCAAACTATTCCAGAAACATTTACACATATAAACAGACCTAAAACAGTCTTATAACAGTACTTAAGAAGTCATGTAGGACGTGAGATAATAGCTTTACACACAACAACCCGCAAGTTCCAATCAACATGACGCTTAAAATAACTCGATAAAACGCGCTTGTTAAATGAAACCAAAACCAGGGCATCAACCTTAGGGTGATGTTTATAACTCAAAACATGTTAACAAAACCAACTTATATTCATAGTATAACTTAAAAACCATAGAGAAATCACCAAAACAAAAGGAAAAGGTCGAGCAACTTTCTGCACAAAATCTATCCAACAGATTTCAGCAAGTGTAACTAGTATCTATCTCTTATTTTTCATGATGAAAATATAGTAAACACATGTATGAACTTACTTACCACTTTATTCAAGATATAGGACTTGTATAAGAACCCTATAAGTTCCTTTTTTGCTTCTTTGAGAGAAACGTTGGAGACAAAGCTGATTTTTTTGTTCTTGCCTACGTTGAAATGAAATTATGTTGTTCTTATCTCTCTTTAAAGGCCTAGATTGGACGACTTACTCTTGGATTTTTCACTATATTAAGCCACATATTAGTAAGATTCTTATGTAGTAGCTTGGCCCTTGAACTTGGGCATAAATGGGTCACCAACTTGATGGACTTGGACTTCCTACTTTCCAACTTTCACTTACTTAATTTTGGGCCCAATTTGCTAAGTGTATTATGATGTCTTTGGGCCCTTGTTATTATACTTATTAGGCTGAAAATTTAGCCTATTTATGATACTAAAACATGTGCAAAAGTTACACCCTTAACACAGACTTTATTTATAATCCAACTTGGATAATTTCGACGTCGAGCCTCGTCTCCATTTAGTTAGCGATTTAAGCTAAGCAAGTAGGTGACTCACTTGCTAGCTTCTAAGTACTACAAGAAAATCAATTATCTTACTTCATTTAAGTCTATAATATACTCAACTTGACGTAAAACATGTATACACTCAACCCACTTAAGCGTTAGACGCACATATAGCCCATTAACACAAGATTCAAGAACTTTTGAAAATTAGAGCTAATTTGTCCAAACCATATCATATTTCATTTGCATTGTGCCAATATTATAAGGTGTGGGATGTATCATATTTCATTTGTATTGTACCACTATTGTAAGGTGTCGGGTGTGATATCCTCCCCCCTAGGAACATTCGTCCTCGAATGTTAGCACAATTAGATAGCTTAGCCGAGTTTAAACCTCTACTTGCACAAAATTTAACAACACATTAAGTATTCAATACCACGTACCTATTAGTGTCTCAATTTTATATGTTGGAATTTTTCTTTAGCTTCAAATAAGTAAGGAAATTTTAATTTCATCGCATCCTCAGCTTCTCACGTTATCTCTTCTTCTTACTGATTCCTCTAAAGTACTTTAACTGAAGCTATTTCTTTATTCCTTAGCTTCATAACTTGACGATCTAGAAAATCAATAGGCACTTCTTCATAGGTGTGATCTTTTGTAACCTGTACATTCTCAATAGGAGTGATATGGGATGGATCACCTATGTATTTCCGAAGCATTAAGACATGAAAAATTAGATGAACCATTGAAAGCTACTGGGTAGCTCTAGTTTATATGCAACTTGCCCAACCATCTTAATAATATTATATGTCCGTATGTAATGTGGACTCAATCTTCCCTTCTTACCAAATCTCATAACCCTTTTCATTAAAGAACCATTGGGTTGTTTCTAGTCGTTGCTATATCACTTTAACTTTTTCTATGGCTTGTTGTACTAGATCTGGCCCAAGTAAGGTAGTCTTACCCACTTCAGACCATCCAATTGGTGCCATTTTGATACTCGCATGGTAGCTATTATTATAGGCAAACTCAATAAGTGGCAAATGGTCCACCCAACTACCTTTAAAGTCTAATTCACAAGCTCGTAACATATCTTCAAGTGTCTGAATGGTGCGTTCTGCTTGACCATCTGTTTGAGGGTGGAATGCTATACTTAAATTCACTTGTGTCCCTAGACTTCTTTGGAAGGACTTCTAAAACTTTATAGTAAATTGAGCTCCTCGATCAGGTATGATGGAGATTGGGACTCCATGTAGCCTGACTATCTCTTTAGGTATATCTTGGCATATTGTTCATCTGTATAATCACTCCTCACTAGCAGGAAGTGTGATGACTTTGTGATTTATCAACTATTACCAATATGCAGTTAAACTTCCAATATGAGCGAGGCAAACCTGTAACAAAGTCCATATTAATCATATCCCACTTCCATGTTGGAAGTTTTATACACTGCATGGAACTTCCTGGCTTTTTCTACTTTTACTCATTGGCAATTTGGACATTGAGCTACAAACTCTACAAGGTCCTTTTTTATGCCTCCCTACCAAAACATTCCCTTCAAGTCATGGTACATCTTAGTTGACCTTGCGCAGATGGAATATCGAGAATGATGGGCTTCCTCCATAATCCTCCTTCTTAAGCTATTAATATCAGGCACACATAATCTATTTTGATAGTATAGTACTCCATTTTATGCAAGGTGAAAGCCTTTTATCATACCCTGACTCAACGTTTCCTTCAACTTTTGTAGAACACGATCCTCGAACTATTTTTTTTACTTCTATTACCAATGAAGACTCCACAGCATTATGAACACTAACCCCTTCCTTTGGAGTTTCAAGAAGGCGAACCCCTAAATTAGCTTGCTGATGTAGATCCTCAACTATTCCTTGATTTACCACAGCTTGATCACTAGTATTTATGATTGCCTTACGACTCTGAGCATCAGCTACCACATTTACCTTCCCTGGACGGTATACTATATCAATATTATAATCCTTTATTAGTTCCAGCCATCTTTGTTGTCTTAAGTTCAGGTCTTTTTGCTTAAAGATGTAATGTCGGCTCTTATGATTAGTATATATGTCAACATGAACCTTATACAAATAGTGGTGCCATATTTTCAAAGCAAACACAACTGCTATATAACTTAAGATCATGATGCAGTATTGAGAATGATGGGCTTCTTCCATTATCCTCCTTCTTAAGCTATTAATATTAGGCATACATAATCTATTCTTATAGTATAGTACTCTATTTTGTGCAAGGTCATGGCCTTTTGTTATACCCTGACTCACCTTTTCCTTCAACGTTTGTAGAACAAGATCCTCAAACTATTTTTCTTTTACTTCTATTACCAATGAAGACTCTGCAGCATTATGCATACTAACCCCTTACTTTGGAGTTTCAAGAAGGCGAACCCCCAAATTGGATAGGTGACGTAGATCCTTGGCTATTCCTTGATTTACTAAAGCTTGATCACTAGTATTTATGATTGCCTTATGACTCAGAGCATCAGCTACCATATTTGGCTTCCCTAGATGGTATAGTATATCAATGTCGTAATCCTTTATTAGTTCCATCCATCTTTGCTATCTTATGTTCAGTACTTTCTGCTTAAAGATGTACTATAGGCTCTAATGATCAGTATTTATGTCAACATGGACCCTATACAAATAGTGGTGCCATATTTAAAGCACACACAACTGCTACAAATTCAAGATTATGTGTTAGATAGTTTTTCTCATGTGGTCTTAGCTGCCTAGATGCATAAGCAATTACCCTACCATGTTTTGTCAGTACACACCCCAAGCTAACTTCTAAAGCATCACAATACACTGCATACCCCTCAGTGCCTTCTGGAAGTACTAGCATAGGTGCAGAAGTTAGCTTATTTTTTCAGCTCTTGGAAGCTTCTTTGACACGCATTATTCCATTGGAACTTGGTTGCCTTATGTGTCAGCTTTCTTAGAGGTGCAGAAATAGAAGAAAAACCTTCAATAAACCTTTTGTAATAACCTGCCGATCCTACGAAGCTCCAAACTTCCGTGGGTGTTGTAGGTCTTGGCCAATCTTTCACAGCTTCTATCTTTTGTGAAGCAACCCTTATTCCCTAATCATACACAATATGACCCAAGAATTCCGCTAACCCAAGAATGCCATTGACTTTAACCAAAATTCATATTTAGAAAATTTGGCATATAACTATCAATCACGGAGAGTCTGTAACACCTGTCGCATGTGATCTACGTGGTTCTCTTCTGATCTTGAATATACCAAAATGTCATCTATAATTACTATCACGGAAAACATCCAAGAATGGCCTAAATACTCTGTTCATCAGATCCATAAAAACTATTGTTGCATTCATTAATCCAAATGACATAACATGAAATTCAAAATGACCATAGCGTGTTCTGAAAGCTGTTTTGGGTATGTCTTGCTCCTTCCCCCTCACCTGGTGATAACCTGATCTCAAATCAATTTTTGAAAAGCATTTGGCACCCTGTAACTGATCAAATAAGTCA
>JAOTQJ010156054.1:0-15111 GCA_025642045.1 Solanum sejunctum | reverse complement strand
ATTGATTGGTTTCCATATTTAGTTGATCGTTAATTCTATATTATTCTACCTATTTCGGTTTCACTCAACTATTTTACGTACTAGTACATTCCAAGTACTGACGTCCCCTTTTAGACTGCATCATATTATGATGTAGATATGCAGGATAGATGTCAACAGTAGGCGAATCATTGAGCATTTTCGAGCTTTCAACAGGTTGGTGAGTCTCCCCTTCTTCGGAGAATTTCTTACATTATATTTTATCTTGCTTTAGAGTTAGATTTAATTAGCTTTATTTTGACTGAGGTAGCGATGGGTCTTTCTTTGGCACCACTTAATAGTGATAGAGGCTTCATAGACTAGAGTCGAATGTTGATGTTAAGACTTCTTGAGCTAGTTTCTTTCTACTAGCCTTTCCATTTGTAATATTATTTTGAGATTAGACGAGATGTGCGCATTTACTTCTTTATGTCTTCCTCCAGTTAGTAGAATGTATGAATGAATGAATGTGATAAGGCCAAGCAGTTCACTTGAGGACTAGCAATAGTCTCTGAGTGTCGGTTACATCCAAGGTACCCTCCCAGGACGTGACAAACTTGGTATCAAAGCACGAGTTTAAGTGTCCTAAGGAGTCTATGAAGTTGTATCTATAGGAACTGATTTATAGTTGTGAGAGACCCACTTCCATAAATGAGGGACTATTGACATTTAGGAAAAGTTTTCCTTCTTTCAGATTCTAAATCATGCGATGGAGCTATTTTCTAAGAAATCTATGATGATTCTTGTGTTGCTCTAAACCTTTCGACTATGCCTCGCCCACAAGATAATAGAGATAGTAATGTTCAAACTCTAACATATGAGATCCTCTGTGATAGAGTAATCATAATGGTAGAGAAGTTGCACGAGGCTTGAGAGAAACCAACTAGTGCGCTAAGTTGATTGACTAGAAGAACTATTACTCATATGAATCGTGCATGTAAGTTAGCTTTAGATATAGCCAGACCCTCTTATTCAAAACTTGCTTCTGATGTCACCCACGAGAGAGAAACTTACGTCTCTAAAGAGTTTAATGTTACCACCTAGGAGTAAGATGTGAAGTCTTATACCACCCTGAGTAGAGCTATCATTCCATAGCTAGATGATGACGATAGAAAGAAAAGGACGAGGTAGTAAGAGTAATAGTTGATTGACGCTTGTAGTTAGAGTTTTGTACCTATTAAGTAAGTAATGAGGTGATGTGTTGATTGCCATAAGTTTGATGAAAGAATCATAAGTACCTTATGATTTTTATGATGAGATATAGAGGAAGAGTTATTATTAAAATGTGATAGATCGTGCTAAAACTAGAAGGAAATTTATGTTGGTGTGTTGTAGTATTCATACAATTGAGGGTGAAGTGTAGATGTTAAATAGGGGAAAAAAGTGCTTTTGATGTGATAGATCTAAATTAGGCTTATGAATTTTAAGTGATAGTTCATGAGATTCATTGAGTTATGAGGGTTAGTCAGATAAGGTGATATGATTTAATAGGTGAGTGGTACTGAGTTGTAAGGAAAGTGATGATATGGGCAGAGTACAAGTGCCCCTTAGGTAAGACGAGTGAAATGAGGATAGCTCAATAGATAAGAAGAGACTTGAGATGTGTACCCATGATTGTGTAAAGATCTGTGAAGCTCTAAGGTATGACCGTTATAAAAATCTAGATAGTATATTTGAGTTGTCAATGTGGAGTAGGTTGAGGTAATCATTCCTTGTCGTCCCGGCAACTAAGTTGATTGGGACATATGGATAGATGATGATGAGTTTTTATCCTTATAGTCTAAGTCTCATACAAAGTTTATTAGGGCACAAAAGTTGAGCATTAGCAAGCAAAAGAAGAGGTTAGATGATAAGAGTTGTGGGAAATGGCGATATACGCCATTAAGAGCAGCAAATACAATAAATATAGAGATAGATTTTATTAGAGACAAGAGGAAGTTGGAAGTGGCATCTTTGAAGAGAGTTATAGTGGTTAATTAATTTATGGGACTATAGAATGATAGAAGAACTTAAGACGCCTATTCTTGTGAACAGTGATTCCTCGATCATGTGAAGGTATATGCTTATAGCCTAGTAGAGGAAATTGATTCGCAAACCTTGAGAGAAGACCCTTGAGCTAAGGGGGAGATGGTGATGTGATAGATCGAAGTACATCTTGAGTGTTCAATGGTGATATAGTTGATTTGGATGAGGCATTAATTTTTTCCACCTCATATATTCCTTATACTTCAATGAAGATGATACTCTATTCCCATCTGGTATACGACTGCCATGCCCATGGACTATTCCCATATATCACTTGCTGATTGTTATTCATGTTGAGTTGTGAGGACAAAAAGAGTTTTCAGTCCTATGTTGAATGAGATGTGACCTAAGGTTTACACTACGTGTAGTTCTGTGAACTCAGAACGAGTCTTGATAGATGAGGGAGAATGTACTTTATTATGAAGGTTCTCAAGTAAGATTTCTCTATTGAGTCGTGCTAATGATCATTCATTCAAGTTCTTTGAGTGATCCTTTCTTCCCATGTCTTGATAGAAATGTCAATGATAGCAAAGGAGTAATGGTTGATAGTAAGAGTTCTTCATTATAATGCTATCTTACACATGAACTAACCTTTGGCTTGTTGTGTCATTGTTGATGGTAGGATGTAGTGATGACTAGTTCCCCTTGGTCCAAATAGTGATGTTGATAGCAGTAGATGGAGAATGAGGGTAGATAAGGAGTGCATGTATCCTTATTGTGATATTGGTGTGGTACTTGTGTCATGTAGGGGTAGAGATATGGAGAAGGAGAGAGCTGAGACTTTATTACGTGCAATAGATAGGTAAAAGTATGTTGGTGTGTATTTGAATGGGAGCTCATTGAATGGTGGAGGTAGAAGTGCTGAGTAGGCTTGAAAATTCTTAGACAGAGTGGAAGTGGTTAGAGTGATAGGCTTGAATACATGGTTGTTATTATGTGAGTGTTGATGATAGGCTATCGAAGACTTCATGCTAGTGAAGTAGTGAAGAGGACTAATGATCTTTTAATGAAAACCCTGGTAGAAGTATAAAGCTAAGTATTGAGGATTAGCTTTGTATGAATATGATCGTCTAAAGGGTAGCACCTTGAGGCTCAGAAGTAGGCTTGAATGGAATAAGAAGATGTGGATACGTAGAGAGTTGAATAGGATCTATAAGCTTAAGTTGATAGAGTAGAGTGTCATGAAGAAGAGCAAAATTGAGACGAGGCACTAAGCTTGAGAGTTATACATAGAGTCTTATGTATTGATGGTCCCATTCTTGATTGGAGTTGATGGTTTCCTTTCTGAGTTCGAATGACTGATTCTAAAAGTGTTTAAATGATTTTAATTGATTGAGTTTCGATATTTCATTCGTGATTGATGCTGAAAATGCCTAAGAGAATATCTCTACTCTTGATCTAAATCGATTTGTCTATTCTGGGCTATTTGTGATTGTTTGAATGGGTCGATAGTTTGATTTTCGAGTGAGTGATGAGAGGAGCCTTGATTGTTATTCATGCTTAATGATGAGAATGTTGAAGGTAACATCCTTACACTTAACTAAATTGATTATCTTTTCTTGAGTTGATTGTCTATTCTCGAGTCCGAATAGAGATTATTGATGGAAGTGACAAGTTGAAAGATAGATTGATAGATTAAAAGTTGAGAGGAATTTCGAGTCTATTCGTGCCTTAGTATCTACTATTACTCATCATTCGAGGACGAATGATCCAAAGGGGGAGATGATGTAATACTAGTAAAATTACCAAGATACCCCTAGAATGGAGACGTGTGCATAACGCATCCTCCATAGCTCAGATGGAAAATTTGAGACCAGATTTACGATCAAGCGGAACATTGAGTCAGAAAATGGTCTCGACTCAATTTAAGAGCAGCTGAGTCAAAAAATAATTTTTGCAAAATTTACCAAAATAGTAAGGGCACGTGACAACTCTACGATATGGATGCACACTTGTGTATTTGCTTAATTCTTTGACGGGATTGAATTTCTGAAATTTCATAGATGCACAAAGATCCTCGTCTTGCACCTGTTATCCCGACATGTTCCACCAAAGTTTAATATTTTAAATCTTTTGAGGGACATTCCGAACTTTTTCCAACACCTTCTAAACTTGAAACACGACCCCTTTAGGTCATTTTGATGAGTAAATAAGGTCAAAACCCCCATTTTAAGTCCTTCTTCATAACACTTGAAAGTTAAGGCTTGAGAGAGAAGGAAGAAGAACGTGAGATTGGAGAATTCAAGGAGAATTCTTGATGGGTGACTTGAAAAGCTTCATTCTAGGTATGTAAAGCTAAATGAAAATATGGGGTTGTTCTTACATGTGCCCCATAGATGGTCTTAGATGAGAGTTGAAGGTTCTTGAGTCTACATGCATAATTCTTGATTATTTTCTTGAGAAATCATATTCACTACATGTATTTTGGTATGTTGATGATCATCACAAACTTATTTTTTGGAATTGAATGTTTTACATGAATTATTGCATAAATCCTACTTATTATTTCTTAAAGATTGCATGAAAAAAGATAGGAGTCTAGAGCCTTAATTGAGAATGTTGATAGAGATTGTGATTGTGCTTTGAGAATGATGATGAGTTGATGGAATTTGATATTCCATGAGTTTCCATATATGAACTCTAATGATTTATCTATTCAATTGTTCCCTAATGATGATTTCTCAAATCCTTGTGTTGTTGATTGAGCTGTTGATTGGTGAGATGATTAGAGTCTCTTTGAGACTAATTGAATGATGAGAGCCTTTAAAAGGTTGAGTTGAGATGAGTCAATTGAGATGTATTGACTGAATGAATTGTTTTATGAGCATTGAGTCATGGGAGGAGTATCGAGCACTGAAAGAGTAAGAGTTAGTCCAACTCGCATTTATCAAACTACGTAGCCAAGCATAGTTGAGGATTAGAACCACTACGTCTCATTGTGATTCCCTCTAGATAAAGTCCTTGAAATAATAGAGGACTTAACTTTAACGAATAGCTAGGGTCTCTAGTGGATTTAAATCATTTCCTACCTGGCAAGTATGGGGCGACCGTCGCAACAATGGCGGGTTGTTGTACAATCACTGACTCCTAAGTGTTTATTATCGGATAAGAGAAACTCCTAAAAAGTCCCGGCCTTGAGTACTCTGAATCAAGATGTGATGAGATAAGAAGTGATGTGATGAGATGAGTTGAGACAAGTCCTTCTGAGATGAGTTTGATTTGATTGATGAGTTGATTGGTTGATGCGTCACTTGTCTACTCTTTATTCTTTCCTTAGATAGACATTTGGCATTTTGATTGGTTTCCATATTGAGTTGATTGTTAATTCTATGTTGTTCTACCTGTTTTGGTTTCACTCACCTATTTTACATACCAGTATATTCTAAGTGCTGACATCCCCTTTCGAACTGCATCATATTATGATGTAGATACACAGGATAGAGGTCATCAGCAGGTGAATCATTGAGGATCTTTGAGCTTTCGGTAGATTGGTGAGCCTCCCCTACTTCGGTGAATTTCTTACATTATATTTCGTCTTGCTTTAGAGTTAGATTTGATTAGCTTTATTTTGATTTAGGTAGCCATGGGTTTGTAATTGGCACCACTTGATAGTGATAGAGGTTTCATAGATTAGAGCCAAATATTGATGTTAAGACTTCTTGATCTAGTTTCTTTTTACTAGCCTTTCCATTTATAATATTATTTTGAGATTAGACGAGATGTGTCCATTTCCTTCTTTATGTCTTCCGCTGATTAGTAGAATATATGAATGAATGAATGTGATGAGTCTAAGTGGTTCGCTTGGGGACTAACAATGTCTCTGAGTGCCGTTTACGTCCAAGGTACCCTCCGGGGCATGACAATATGATATATCATATTAGTAAAAGAATTACTTAAATCAAATTAAAGTAAGAAACTAGCGTGCATTAAGATGTTCTCCAAAATTTAGAATTCTATATTTGTTATACAATTATTATAGAGGATCAAATCTTTACAATTTCGCACCATGTTGGCTGAACTAAGTAATAATTCCTAATATTTAGGACAAAAAGACAATAAAATTAAAATTAACAAAATTTTATATTATAAATAATTATGTTCACTTGGGAAACAATATGTATTCATTTCAGAGTCCAATTCAACATGAAGGGTAATTACAGGTAACAAAAAAAATTTATTTTGCATCACAACTTTTAACCATAGACAAAATGGTGATTTACTATTTTATTAAAATTGTTATTTAATAACTTCATCAGGTTGATTTCTTTTAAATGTAAAATAAGGAAGTACAGAAATTACAAAAATACTTTCAACAAAAAGCAGTTGCATTGATGAAGAGGTGATGCTTCTAGAGTCTACTATAGAATATTTTCTCCGTCATTTTTTATTTGATATTTTTTTATTTTTTAAATTTGTTTCAAAAAATATTTTTTAACTGTGACTAGAAATGATTTAAATTTAAAATTTTATTTTCATCTTTAATAAAATAATTTTCGATTACACAAATATATAAAAATTATTATAAACTATGTTACATAAGTTTTTTTTTCTTTTTAAATAGTATATTTAATAAAAAAAATTATCCTATAAAATTCGATGGGGAAAGTAACAATAAAAAGTAGCACTTACATTCTTTTTCGACTACTTTTTCTTTCTTGTTTTTATATGTACGCACTTGTTGATAAGCATGTTTTACGATTTCATTTATCTATTGGTTGCCATTTCCTTTCCCCCCAATAATTTTGGTCCCATGCAACTTTTTTGAGTTTGGAGGTTGAAGCATTATTGACAACTGTTTGAGCGATGGTGTTTGTGAAAGATATATTATTTTTATTTTTAAAATTTAATTAGTGTATAAATTTTTTTAAAAAAATTTGGGACTTATTTTAATTACTAATTTTTGGACATGTACATTGTACATGTGTTTCATGTTGCTTTTTATAAATTTAGAGTGATCAAAATTAAAATTCTATGAGATTATGTGCGGCTAATGAGTAATAAAATAAAACAATTATTTAAAATTAATTCTTTTAAGCAATCAATGTAAATTTAAACTTTGGCTAGTAATTAACAAACTTTCAATAAAGTTACTAACGGACTAATTTGAACACAATAAAATATAGACTTACAACAATAAGAAATTGTAATGACTCGTTAGACTATTTTGAGAATTTATCATCTTGTTTTTCTAAAATAACTCCCTCGTGAATTTTAAATGAGTATTTTGGACTATTCAATAGCTATACTAATTTAATTTACGAGTAAATTTAAATAATTACTATAAGTGATGGACTAAATATTAATTTGTTTAATACCTTATATCACTTCACCCATATATGAAAACAAATAAAAAAGGTTTATTAGCTTTAAGAATATTATAAAGTGAAAGAAGAAAACTTTTTTTTTGGGGGTAATAAAAAGACATAATAATATATATAGATTATACATGCATCATTACATAGTCTTTGTAGCTACATGGCTACTAATTGTGTTTCCCTGGAGGGGCCGAGGGTACACAGAATTAAAACTACTAGAGTTAACCAAACTTTCGAGCCGTACAAAAGGAATTCTCACTTTGTCTGCTTCTAACTTCTTGTCGGCAAATAATGGAGGAACTCATACTGTATTGGTGAATTTGTTATTTATAATCTTGCCCCTTCCTTTGACAAAACATCCGCCACTTGGCTTGCTTCACCAAACTCGTGCTGCACCAAAGTGTTCCCCAATTGCGCTAGGAGGTCCCTACAATCATAGATGATAGGTGAGTGGGCTGGATGATTGCGTTAGGAGGTCCCTACATTCTAAGACTATTGTTAATCCCCAAGCGAACCACCTAATCTCATCGCTTTCGTTCAATCAATTCATTAGCAGAAGATAAAAAAGAAATGACGAACCATCAGTAGGATATCAACTCTGTCTATCATGAAGAGTACGAAATAAAAGGGACAATCCCAGTATAAAGAAGGGAAAGGGGGGAAAAGAACCCCAAACATCAATCATCATACGTCTATATCTATGAAGCCTCTATAACTACTGTCTAAGAAGGTACCATGGCAAGCCATAGCTACCACAATCAAAGAAATAACTCTAAATAGATAAAAGATAAATATGTTCTTCGAAAGCAAGGAAGAAACTGCCAAGTCTCTGTCTGGGGATCTGTGAACCCCAACGATTAGCCTACTAAAGTCCTCTGTCTACGGAATTTGCATTATAAAATAATACAGTGCCAAAAAGGCATTAGTACGTGGACTGTACTATATGTAAAACGGGCTAAAGTAAACTGTAATAAATGACATTGGCTCATCAATCACTCAACCTCAACTTAGAGTAAGGAATAAAGCTCTAGTGCATCACCATCAATCAAGACTCATGCTATCACATCAACATCAGAATACTATCATTAGAAGACCTATCTGGGAGTTTCTTAGACCTACACCTATCATCTATGAGCCTGTGATTGTACAACAAAGCAATGTCATTGCGGCATCTGCCTAGTACCTTGCTGGGGTGAAAGGGCATACTTCAGGGGTTATGATAACACCAAGTCCTCTTTTGGGACTAAGGAAACATCCGTTCTCACAGTCCAATCCTCTGCTACGCTGGCCATGTATTTAATGAGTGCGAGCGGAACTTACTCTTACCTATTTTTGGTGCTCAATACTCCCCAAGACTCAACATGCTCATAAATATCAACATCAAAGTTTTCTCATCATTTAGTCTCTTTTGAACAAGGGCATCATCTCATCTCATCATCTCTCAGCTCGGGACTATTAGGATCACTCTTTAAAACTCATGTGCAACCTCCTAAAGGCTCTAAGAGACTCACACTCCAATTTCAGCAACATTATCATCAGTACTCACTCAAATCAAAATCCAAACCATATCAATTATGCATATATATGTAAACTGAGCTCTAGACATCAACTCCTAACTTCATTCGTGAATTCTTTCCAAATAAACATACATAGTATACACAATAACTCAATAAATCAGTTGAACAAATAATTAAAGTAATGATAGCCATCTACTTACAAAATTACATGTAACATAATAGTAGTTTTCAAGATATCATCCAAGAAAATTGTAACATAAACCCATCACCAATCAATTATAAACTTATTTCAATCATGGGGGCACATGTGACAACAATCCTGGACTCTGGGTAACCTTTACATACCTGATATGGAGTTTGACACTCAATTTTTCAAGAATCAGCCTCAATCCCTAGAACCCCTTGCTCTTTCTCCTCTTCTTCACTCAAGGCCTCTTCTTAGATTTTGCGTAAGGAATTTAAAATAGATTTTTTTTTAAAACCCTTTAAGGCTAAAAATGACTTGTATTGGTCGTGGATCAAGTTTAGAAGGAGTGGAAAAAGCGTCTAAAATACCCCTCAAAAGATTTGAAATTTTAAATTTCAATGAAATAGGTCGGGACTAGGTCCGCGACGCGGACCTATCGTACACCTATGTATTTCTGGGATTTCAATTCTCATCAAGAAAGTAAAAAAAAATATAAGTGAAGGTCTGCGATGGGTCTACATCGCAGCCCTGTCGCGCACCCTCATTATTTTCGGTCAAACTTGCGAGAATTATTTTTTGACTCAATTGCTCTAAAATAAGGCCGAGACCTTTTTTCCACTTGATTTTCTGTGCTGATCATAAATTTGGTCTTAGATTTTCCATCAAAACTTTGGAAGACGCGTTATGCGCATGATTACTTTCTAAGGACATTTTGATAATTTTATGGGGTGCTATAATGATCGTGGGTTAACATGTGGATAATTTCCTTACAGTCCACACTTATTTCTAAGGGTAGGAGTTTGTGTTTAAATGCTAGACTCAATCCTGTCCTTAAAGGATACATTTCAATGGTTATTGTATCTTGTTGATAGGAGTTTCCTATGAATCCCAATATCCAATTTCCTTTATTATTCCTGATCACTCCTCCAGTACCATTATTCTTTTTTGAGGTTAGCCCATCTATGTTCAATTTTAGCCTATTTTTGGAGCTTTCCATTTAACAAAGGTATATATTATTTTTCCCACCATCTTAGTATTTGTCAGATGCTTGTACTCCTTGTCTAGTGAGTAGAGGGTATTTATTTTTAGGCTAACTTCCTTGTTCTTATGGAAGTTTTCACTTCTAGTTGCGTTAAATGTACCACATGTAAAAAGGAAAAGTTTTCTCCCAGCATAGTCCCTTTAACGTAGTATGTAACTTGAAGACTTATTTGGGACATTTGGTGTTTGCAGAAGTGTCAATGATGATGGTGTGGGTGTTTAAACTCAGGTACTGCCATATCCATTTTGAAATCCTAATGTAAGGAAGATGTGAGTTGGTGTTTCTGGAATGTTGCAGATATAACAGAGGCTATTGTTACCAATTCCTATTGATTTGAGGTATGATCGGGTAAGTAATCTATTATGTTGACATATCCATAGAAAATATTTGATTTTGTTTAGACATTGGAGCTTCCAGATCCAATTGAACTCATGCATTTATTTAAAGTCTCAAAGTTGTTACGAATAAAGTGGTAAGCGCTTTTGGTTGTAAGATTTCCCTATGAGTTGAGATTCCAGATTGCTTTATCTTTGATTTGTGCAGAAGGACTGTAGAGACTTCCTATTGTGCAAAAGGAATGTAGAGACTTTGTATTGATTGTTTTAACTCTTGAGAAATTTGGGCGGAGATATTGTTCTACCACCAGTGCCCAGTTTTGTCAAATATGGTGCATAGTTTCTGTTGTTTGCTAGATTCCTGTGGAGGACCTTAAGTGACTTCTCTAAGGGTCTTGTTATTTGACAACTATCAATCGTGTTATTGAAGTATGTCCCTTCCGGTGCCTAGTATCCATTTTATCCCTTTCCTACATATTTCTCTTCCCAGATTTAAGTTTTTCTATGTTTTACTATTTCCTGCTAGGAGAATTGCTTTGTGGGGTGATTATTGTATTTCCCCATTAATATTCTGCTCCATAAGGAGCTTTGATTTGTCATTGCTCGCCATGCGAGGTTTGTTAGTAGAGAGTTGTTCTTAATGTCTGCTTTTTGGATTCACAATCCCCCTTCATATTTTGGTTTTGTAAAGGTTTCCCAACTTATGAAGTGGATTTTGCATTTTGAATATGTGGTTTTTCATATAAAGTTTCTCTGGATTTAGTCTAATTTTTTGTGTGTATTTGACAAAGTACCGCAATATATTGCATTGTATGGTTGAGTATATTGTTTAGGATTGTCTTGGCTAAAATGGATCTACCCGCTATGTTGAGGAATCTTGTCTTCCATCCTGACAATTTGTTCCACAACTTATCGATTATGTACTAGAAGTCTTTTAGAGTGGTTTTGTTCCGAAAGATTTAGAAACTCAGGTATTTTGCTATGGAAGTACTTCCTTTAATTTTTAGTATATCAAATTAATTATTTTTTTCTATCCAATAGATAATTTTTTGAGTTGGAATAATTTATACGTTGCCCTGATTTTGCACAAAAACCTAGGAGAAGCTTATTGATGATGGTACAGGTTTTGTTGCTTGCTTTTCTAATTAATATTAGATCATCGACAAAAAAGAGGTGGATAGGTGTGGGCCCCCTATTAACATTGTGATTGGGTCCCAATGCCTATTCCCTACCTTTAGTTTGATATTCCTAGAAAGTATTTCCATCCATAAAATGAATAGATAAGGTGATAGGGGGTCCCCCTGTCTTATTCCCCTCATAGGTTGGAAAAACTTCGTACGATCCTTGTTTATTAAACTAGAGATCCGATTTGTGGTGATGCAAGACATGATTAAGTCTCTAGTCTATATAGGGAATCCAAAGAAGTCTAGTGTGTTTTTGTTGTAGGACAATTCTAATTTGTCAAATGCTTTTTCGAGGTCGATTTTAACTAGTATTCCAGGGTTTTTGCCTTTCATCCATTGAAAGGGCGTGATTGTTTTCTGAACTATGATTGCATTATCACCTGGCTTCCTATTTCTTAAGAAATTAGTTTGTTGTGGATTTATCAGTCTATCCATTATAGGTGTTAGCCTAATGGCCATTATTTTTGTTATGATTTTATAGGTAGTATTACAGAGATTGATGGGCCAAAAAACTCTTAAGGTAATAGCCCCCTTTTTGGGGGGACTAGGCATATGTGAGTATCATTAATTTCTTTCTTAATTCTCCCTCTGAAGAAGCTATTAATACGTAAGTTGATTACAGATGGCCTCACTGTATCCTAGTAATTTTGATAGAAATATGGAGGTAGTCCGTCAAGACCGAGTGCTTTGAAGGGTTTGAACCAGTAGACTTTTGATTTAATTTCATCACTTATTCGGACTAATCCTAACTCAGCCAACATATTGATATTAGTGGAGTCTGGGTATTCTAATTTGTAGGAATTTTGGATGTGGGAAGTGTGAAATAAATTTTTTTTAAAATCGACGGTTGTTCTTAGGATGTCGATATGGTAATCTATATATTCCCCGTTTTCACTTTGGAGGATAGTTATTCTATTGTTTCTTCTTCTATTTAGTGTTGTAGTGTGGAAGAACCTAGTACTTGTATCTCCTTCGTTTAGACAAATAATACATGACTTCAATTTCCAGAATTCCTCTTCTTGTCTAAGTATAAGATTAAAGTCCTTTATAAGTTCTGCTTCTAGAGTCTGAAGGTAAGGGATAGAAGAGTAATTTTGAGATTTTTAGAATCCCTTCTATTCGTCGTAGAATTGTTCTTTTATTTTAAATATATTCTCAAAATTTATCTTATTCAGGTCAATCATATTATTGGTGAACTCGGGGATGGCTCTGAGGATGTTTTTATTACCCTCCCAGCTTCTATTTATAACATTTTCAAACTCGATTTGCGTTACCCACACATTTCAAATCTAAAAATCTTTTCATGGTTATATGCTAGAAATTTTTTCAGTGATAGTAGTTAAGGACAGTGGTCTGAATAAGTTCGTGAAAGTTGTTTAACAGGTATGGAACCAATTGTCCGTGGCAAGGAATCTATCCAGACGTTCCTTTTTGAGTTTTGATTTGTCTTTAAACCTTTTATTTAACTATGTAAAGTTACTACCCTGAAAACTTAGATCTATAAGTTCACAGTAATTTAGAACGTTCCATAGTTCCTTTGTACGTGATCTACATATTGATCGACCTCCTCTTTTTTGATTGTTGTTAAGCAGCTCATTGAAGTCTCCCCCTATGAGCCACTTGTGATTGTAAGTGTCTTTGATGTATTTTAATTTTTCCCATAGTTTTCTTCTCTTTTCACGGTATAGCCAGGGAGAGTTTAACATACGTACCTTGATCATAACATGTATTTCCTGAGTTGATGTTGAAATTTCATCCACTTCTAGTTGGGAGTCATCCCATAGTAGAACAATTCCCTTGGAGTTTCCTATTGTTGGGACCTCCATCATGTTGTTAAAGTCAAAGTCCTCTAGGATAGTTTGATGATCTTGCATCTTTGTTTCTAATAATTCTACAAGAGGTGGTCTATGCCAATCTAGCAAGAATCTAAAGTTTTGCCTACACTTGGGCCTATTTCCCCCCTTATAGTTCCAAATGATAAAATTTATTAAGTAATTCATAGGAAAGAGAGTGGTCGTTGGGTTCTGGGCCCTTTCCTCCCTGAGCTACTTCTAGTGTTGGATTGAGGATCACTATGAAGTTTCCTATCTCTTAGTTCACTGGGGCTCTTATGTCCACCGAGGTTTTGCTTAGGTTGAGATGACAAATTAGAATGTATTTTTTATGAATAGTTCTTTGAACAGTAAAACCTTTACTTTTTTTAGTATGGCTATCTTCGTCCGGGTTTCTCTCATCATTAGTAGTGTCCTTTCCATTTCACCTAGATTTTGAGCAAGTTCTATGTTTTGAATTATCCCATTTTGAATTGGGAGATGAGTTTGGGGTAATACCTAGGGATCCTGAGGGACGAAGGATGGCACTACCATTGGAGGGGAGTCCTCCTGGTTGACTGGTACCATGGAGAAGATTTTGGGTTGTGCTTCTATCGTGGCCATATAGGTTGTCCAAGGGGACAGGGCAGTTTCCAAAACTTGAGTAGGAAAGAATTGGGTTGGGTACATGAGTAGTTCCAGGTCCACAAATGGTATCTGAGTTTGGTAGAGAGTGTTCAGTAGTGTTGTTTCCCATGTTGGGAATAGGAAGAAAGGCATTTGGGGAGGTGGCTGGATCATAGGGTGTTGAAAAGGGTGGGGAATCCATAGATGGTCATGCAAGGCTTCTATTCCTAGCCTCATTCCCTTCGAAACAATGTGTGAGATAAAGGTTAGATTTCGAACCACTATAATGACTTCCTTCCCTTTCACTGTTTCTCAGAACGACCGGGCTTGGTTCTATAATCCCATCTCCAACCATGATGTTGGAAACTGGGATGGAGATGGTGTCTAGGCGGGATAATAGGTGCACCCCCTACAATCACTGGCTGAGTTTGGAAGGTGTGGAAGGGTATGTAAGGTGGGACTTGGCTATTCATTTGGGTTCTCCGACCTTAGTGATAGTTTGGAGGAGGAGGGGACTGGAAAGGGGCTTTGCTGGCTGAGTGTCTTTGTTGTTGAGAGAAAAAGGGTAGTCTGGCCATGATGTTCTTGAATGGGTAGGTCAATGGTGATACTCTTAATGAGGATAGTACTTCTTAGGGTAATGTTTCCTTTTATAGAAGTGTTTGTACTAACAAGTGCGGCTATAACATATAGCAATAGTTAGTTCTTCGGGTAGGCTCCTTTTTTAATCCCATTGGTTTAATATAACTGTCTATATCTACAATTCAAATTGTGAACATTCTGAGAATCTCATATTAATGGTGAGAGTTTGTTCTCGTTAAGTGCACTTGCAGGTCAACACGAATTCCTATAGAAATTCATATATATATATATATATATATATATATATATATATATATATGTGTGTGTGTGTGTGTGTGTGTGTGTGTGTGTGTATGTGTATGTGTGTGTGTGTGTGTTTGTATGTGTGTGTGTGTGTGTGTGTACTTGAGTGTGTATGCGTGTGTGTGTGTTTTATGTTTCTGAAAAAGGAAGTACTATTAATGCTTC